>JAHZMT010004015.1:0-15048 GCA_027743785.1 Sinhomidia bicolor
ACCAGGGAGCCCTTAACGTTAACAGATACCAGGGAGCCCTTAAAAGTTAACAGAGACTTTAAAGTTCAATGTGCTACTTTTTTCTGATTTGCCATATCCTAGTTCATAATGGTTACAGTTACAGACATAATAATAATAACAATAATAATAGTATGCAACTTTTACAAATGGGCAACCTTAGTATCATCATTATTATTATGATGATGATGATGAATGGAATACTTTTTGTCTATTGGCAATGGTATATTTGAGTGCATACATACATTTACAAGTGTGTAGAACGTGGGAATTATTGCTGTCTGTTACCACGAGTCCGATGACTGTTGGAGACATGAAATTACAATGGAGAATGATCTACATGGATACATCTCTCCAGTCTATTTCCTCTTTTTTATTTTGCTGATGGAATCATTTTATTGCCGTTGAGCTCCTGGTTTTATCGCTTCCCCTTGCGGATTAAATATTTTCTTCACCGCGTGATCATCCACATAACGCACACAACAGAGTAGGATGTTCAGTCCCTGCATGCATTTTAGAAGCAGCAACAACAACAACAACATCATCATCATATAATGTTCCATAATAATGTACATTTTTGGCTATATTCACACAAATTGCATTTCTCTCTCTCTCTCTGACAATTGTTAAATATGCTTCCTTATCTTCTTTTTGTGTTTTGTTGTGAGTGCGCGTTCAGTTCAACAGCCACATACAGTAAATGGTCCACTTGTTTGTTGCTGTAATACAAGCACTGCTGCTGCTGTTAAATATTATTATCGTCTTTTGCCCATTTCCTTTTTCGTTTCGATTCTCAAATTCGACCACCACCACCACCGCGCCATCACCACTCATTTACTCCTCCTCCCTCTTTCTCTGTCTGATTTCTAGTGAAAATGCGGATATTGTATTTTTTTCAGGGAAAGTTTCAGTCGATGGGTTTGTGAGTGAGGAGAGTAAAAGTAGCTTATCAAATGACTTTAGATTATGTATAGTTGCTGTATATGTGTGGATATGCCTACGCACGATGCGTTGTTTCATGTTTTTTTGGCTACATTTATGTTGAACAGACACATTACCACTTGTCCATTTTACCCATTACAGTTGTTGTATTGATGATGGTGCTTGTACAAATGACTATATATACCACCATTTCATTAAATATGGATGCTTTTCCCGTGTTTCCTTCGTTTTTTACTACTTCATTTGGTCGTATAAAACGGGTGATCGTAAAATCGACTCCTCATTTTACAGTCAGCCGGTCGTTATATTTATTCCGTGTGTAGTAGTTATTGCTTCCTTCCGTCTTTTCCCTTTTATATGTTTTATTTTATGTAGTTGCTCGCATGTCGGTTCAATAAATGGCTAAAGGAGAGAAAAAAATGTGGAAAAATAAAATCAAGTCTGAAATGATTTTTTCATGCAAATTCTTTGTAAAAATTTCTTTCTCCATTTCTTTCTCAACAGAATGTTTTGCAACTTTAAATACAGGCCAGGTATTGTAATATTAATTAGTTTTTAAGCGTATTTTTAAAAAAATGTAATGGGAAGGGTTACTCAAGCAATATAGCACAACTGAATAAAGTTTGTACAACTTCATTTTCAATTTCACTGTTTTGCTGGACAGTAAACTCAGGTTCAAGCAAATACGTGTTGGTTGCTTGGATGTATGCTGTAGAAAAAAAGGACAATAGTTGAAAATTAGGGAGATAAAATGAGAGAGAGAGAGAGAGAGAGAAAGGGAGAGAGCCATTTCCTGAGCAATAAATTTTTATTAGTCATTTCACCATTCCCATTTTGAGTCTTCATATTCTAAAATGCCATACAACGAGCAATTTCACATTTAATCTCTTTGTCCCTCACAACACTGCGGAAGCACAACTCGGAGGTCATATTATTATTGCAATTTAGAAATTATACTTGGGCAAAAAAAGCTATTGGCAAGGGGTAGCTCAAGCTATTGCTTTTAAGCAATTCTGAATAAAAATTTAATATTACTAACACAACAGCAATATAAAATAGCCTGCATACATACATACATATATATGTGCATATATTAATAGCAAACATCCGCGCGCTACAAACAAATAGCTGACTACAGCGGAAAAAGTAAATTGGTTTAGGTAGCAAAGATAAGCTCACCAAAAGATAAGTCCTTTGTTGGGTGAACCAACAACAATGCTAACCAACAAAGTGTCTACATACACACTCAGCTCTCTGCAGTAGAAAACTGGAAGTTCAATTACGTAATATACAATGCGCGTACAAGCTTTTGTGCAAATTGTTAGTGAGTCTTTTTGTACAAAGAGCTGTGTGGTGTGCGTACTGTGTCAAGACCCAAATAAGTCCCGGCGTTTTTAGCTAATAAATTACTTGTATTATGGAAGGGATGAACCAAAGATAAAAATTTTACTTGATGAACCGGTGCAATTATTCTCATCGTTGTCTTGTTATGTACTGTGTACTCTGCTATATAACTATACACACGCACGTTTATCATTATTCCCATCTCAATGTTTTCCCCATGTCATTGTCATTATTAAGTGGTGGATGTGGAACCAAGTAGCAAGTTTCATGCAATGCCACCACCACCACCACTACCAGCACAAAAAATAGATAGTCGAATGATGAAGTAGCACAGTTAATTTTTTTTTATTTCTTGCATCAGTCATTCATTCAGTATTTTATTATTACCTAGAACAGTAGTATACCAGAATCACCCGTCTCGCCCCGGTAGGATTCCAATAAAAGCTTCATGATTGAATCTCTCCCATTTCATCCTCCAAGCTTGCTTGCTTGGGGTAAAAAAAAGGAACAAAGCCCATTTTATTACGTACATTAATCTACAGCTTTATTTTCATCATCCATTCCTCCATTATGTATTTTTGTTAGATAATAATAATAATATTGACGACCATGTTGACGCCGTTGATGTTGTTGTTACCAATGCTACCGTTTTATTCTATTACTCATCGACTCACATACACCACCGCCACCACCACCTTATCATCATCGGTATCCTCATTGATGGCATGGACGCAACTCCTTACGCTTATTTTATTATCATTGCTCATTTCACTACATGACGCTTTGCATTCATCCTCTTCTGCTATATTTTCCCAACATGAGTATATTGCCGTAAAATATAAAATATTTATATCTTTTTTTGTCTACTTCTTCTTGGCCACCCATTTCAACATAGAGCAGTACAGATATAGTTGCGGTGGTGGCGGCGGCAGAAGTAGTGGTATGGTGTGTGCCTTTAATTCAACCGAACAATCCGTCAGAGTGACAGCAATAAACCACAAAATGTGAAACTCCACAAGACACACACTGTTTTGTAAAAGCTGCGTAAGTGTAAGCGGAGGAGTCGCGTCGCAGAGTGTATACCCAGCAGCAGTCACAATAAAGTTTACGGTGAGGAGATGACAACAAACGATGGGATAAACAAGTACAAGTGCAAGGAGAAGGTAAGAGATATTATGAGTGAATGAATGGATGGATAATAATAATGTTGTGTGTGGTGGGGATAAAATGACAGGAGACACAAAAACGACGACATACATATACCACACTAATAATGCTGGTTTGCTTCTGTGTGTACAGTAGTACATAGCTACTGATGATATTGCTGCCGCCGCTGCTGCTGGTTTTTGTCGGATTGTCATTTGTACTCATCACGGTACATAGTTTTTATGATGGGATGGGATTTTCCCAAATTTGCTAAATTAGGGATGATGATGCGGATGATAACAACAAAAGTGATCCGTTGGGGATTGATTTTTTTTTGTTTGTGTGTGCACGCTCAGACCACAATGCTTAATACTCCACACAACCCTCTCCATCTCTCTCTCTCTTCCTCTCTATCCAGTTATTTTTATACATTTTGTTCATTTATATTACGTAATTTAGTATAATGCTTTGCTAATGAATCGAAACAAAGTATGATCTCCAAAAGGAGAAGAGTAGTAACTTGGTAAACTTTCATTTCTACAGAAAAGCAAAAAATATATATATATATGTGAGAAGATGAATCTATTACTAAACTCTCTGTCTGTCTAGCCATTTCCTTGTTGGAATAATCTTTAATTTTGCTCATCTTGCATGCTCGAAAGAAGAAACAAAATTCAATTGAAATGTATGCTGGGGAGAACAAATAGAAGGAATTCAAGATTTAGGCGTGATATATTGTTAATTCTCAGCAGCAAGCAGCAGCGGCGGCGGCGGTGTTGGTTGGTACCACTGAAGGTTTGGTTTTGTACGGTTTTGGGATGCCGCTTCTTTTTTTTTACGACAAGCAAGACAAAATACGTACATACCACTTACATGCATCGCTGGAAAAAGCGTTTGCTCACGTGTAAGAAATTCATCAAATTGTTGAAGGATAAACACATAGCCTTGCCTGCATTTACTTTTCCTGGGCAAACTTTTCATATATATTTTTTTGTTTTATTTTTCTCCCTCTCTCTCTCTCTCTTTCTGCCAAGAAAACTGCGAATAAGAGGAGGAGAATTTTGGAAGAAGAAAGATGATGATGAGGGAAAGGAATGGTGTGAAAAATGCTCTACACACAAAAAGAAGGCATCCCATAACTCTTTGTCTATGGAAGAAAATGCCACTTTTCAGACTTGACAATAGGCAAAAACGGACACATACGAATTTCCCTTTCATTCATTCACTCATTCATCCTTCTTCTCTTTCTTCTCACATACCTAACTACATTACACAAGTATTTATCTGGGCAAGTTTTTCCTGGGCATTTATCTGCAAAATGTGTGTGTGTGTGTGTGTTTGTGCATTTGCGAATGCTAGCCATCCGTCCTGATAAATGTGCATTTGTAACCACCACTCTTCATCTTCGTCTTACTACATGTTTGTAGGTATGCTTCTTAGCAAAATAACGACTCTGTCAGCACCCAAAATAGTATATTAGTATATATACATATATTATTATTACACTGCTGCACACAATAAAAGCGCTGTCTTTTATCATTTTATAGAACGTCGTCCTTTATGACTGCTGCTGCTAGCCATCCTAAATGCGCTTACATATGAACTATGCAATTTGTCTCCAGTCTATTGTCTTTCTTTTTTTTATCCTTTTTTACAATAACACCTTACTCATCATCTTACCATACTATCTACCACTAGAAAAAAACTGGGTTTATATGCGATGCGTTTGCTTGACGCTTGGTACAATATCAACGGTAAGACTATCATACTAATAATAATAATAATAATGATGATGATGTTTGTTATATTCAATTTGCGGTTTTTGATGTTGTGTTACTATTATTTTTTTTAAATTTGGTAAACACTACACGATAATATCTAATAGGCTTAGTAAAGCATCCGGATGGATGAGGAAAATGAAAACAAAGTAGACTGAAAAGGGAAAGGAAGAAAGTCTTGTGTTTTTTTCCTGTATCAATTGTACATGCTTATAGCTATGCTAAATACAGCACCAAATACATACAATATTCTTTTTTGGTGGTCTCAGTCAGCAGATAGGAATACTTTAGGGTTATATTATTATTATTATTATCATCATCATCATCATCTTGTTTGAAAAAGGAGGAAAAGGAAACCCCGAACGAGAGAAATGGGGGAACGGAGAAAGGAGTGTGAGAAATGTGTGCTCACTCAAGTACACATTTAATAATAATAGTAATACGCATATATTCAAATCCTTAATGTTTCACCACGACTCCTGCTGTAAGCAAGAAGAGTTGCAAACACGCACTCACTCACTCACACAGACAAAACGAAAAGATTCAAGATATGTACGTCGCGAAGGTGACAAAGACAAAACGATTCTTACTCCTCGCCTGTTTTGTCTTCTTCAAGAGATCAACATTCACAACCTCTGAAAAAAAATCTCCTGTAGAAGAAGTTGCTGTAGGAGGGAAACGGCAGTTGGAGAGGGAGAAAGAGAGACAGAGAGAGCTTTAAGGTTTTTATAACCAACCAACCACCCTCACAAAAAAAAGACATGTAGACATGTCGACTGCTGGTTGCTCTTTTTCTAATAGAACATATAATATGCATGATGATGATGATAATGATGACGATGATGATGGTGGTGGTGTTTGGTTGTGGTGGTAGTTGTATGATCGGGATTGCGATGTCACTCTGGAAAAAATGAAGGTGGTTGGTTGGTTGGTTGACTGTGTGCAGTTTTTTTTATCACAGGGCGAGAGAGAGAGAGAAAGAGTTGCCTGCTAAAAGGTATTACAAAGTGGGATCGCTATCTGGTGTAACATCTTCCTTTTCATCATCCTGATAGGTTTCCAAGTAAAACCTCTTTTTTCAGAGATATTCATTCCTAAGAAAATTTACAAGTCGAAAGAAGAAGAAGAAAAAAAAGTATATAAAAAGAAATGAAATAAAATAAAACGAATGTCAGGGATCTACGAAGAGGAGAGAAAAGAAGGATTTTAACAAAATCACACCTTGTCCTGGTGATGAGTGGATACATTCTTCTTTTCTGATGCTGAAGAAAAAAAGAGAAGAGAAAAAAAATAAGAATGAATCCCTTTAGCATCCACACATTTTCTTCCGTTTTCAGTATTACTTTCAGTATTATTTTATTATTATTATTATTATACATTATTGTCATTGGTATTGTTTAAGAAAAACGTTTGAAAATCCCAAGTTAAGCCTATTTAAAACCTGTTTTGGCACGAGTGTGGCGGATGATGTTTTAAGATGAATGCTCGGTGGCGAACACGCCGGTGGTGGTTGGTGGTGGTAGTGTGCGTACAATGGAAAAATGGAAAGGTGTTCTGGTAGATTAAATGCATCGTCAAATAAAGAACAAGTATAGTTTTCCAATAAAACTGCTCACTTTCTCTCTCTCCCTCGTCTAAACTCCTTACTATTTCCTTCTTTCAGAGAAAGCTTACTTTTGCAAAGCAAAAACCAAAAAAAGATGCTGAATAAATGAATAACTCTATTTTTCTCAGTAAAAATATAATTTCTGTGTTGTGTTGGACAAGACTTTTTTGTGTGACTGTATTCTATAAAATAATATATAAAAATGAAAGCTTGGAAATAAACTGTTATTACATTTCCTACAACCATCCCATCATAAAGTTATGCTGTACATTTACTTGAGAAAAGACGAACAAAGACCATAATGACATGGTGTAATACAAAA
This sequence comes from Sinhomidia bicolor, assembly GCA_027743785.1. Classification (NCBI taxonomy): domain Eukaryota; kingdom Metazoa; phylum Arthropoda; class Collembola; order Entomobryomorpha; family Entomobryidae; genus Sinhomidia; species Sinhomidia bicolor. Next base: position 7,157 of record JAHZMT010004015.1, read on the forward strand.
AATACTACATACACATGTTGTAGCGGTTGCTTGCGGACCGCAATGAAGCGACACATCCACAACAAAAACATACTTGTACACTTTCTCCCTGCTCTACATTCTCCATCATTACAATCTCCTATTATTTTCGCATCTTGCCCCCCATCGCATTGCTTGTTGTATTTTTCCTTGTATAATATTATGCTTTTTATACAATAATAAGACTTANCAAAAACATACTTGCACACTTTCTCCCTGCTCTACATTCTCCATCATTACAATCTCCTATTATTTTCGCATCTTGCCCCCCATCGCATTGCTTGTTGTATTTTTCCTTGTATAATATTATCGTCTACAGCTTTTTATACAATAATAAGACTTAAGAATAATGATAAATAAGAAAAGTGTTTTTTCATGGTGTCAGCATCTTTTCTAATAACAAGTTTGAAAATATGGATATGAGGGATCAAAGTATTGATCAAAAGGATTCTGCTCTTTCCGGAGACAAGTGTTCCCTTTTTTCCTTTCCTCTTTTTTCTCTTTATCTGGATAAGAGCAAGTCTTCTCATCTCATCATCGTCGTTGTCGTCATCGTCGTCGTCGTCATCCCCATCATTTTTTTTTCTTGGCTATTCTCATGACTGCTGCTGCTGCTGCTGTAACTACATATAATAATGTATAGCTTGTATACAAGCAAGCATGGATTTGATCGTTTATTCTATAGTCCAGTCGAGTCAGAAGGAGAAAAAAAATAAGTAGAGCAGTATGGTGGTGAGCAGGAGAAAGGAGAACGAGCACACAAGACACTGGAAAATTGTATCCTATCAATAATATTGTCCATCATTAAGCAACTTACTCACTCTTCACATTTCCCTTTTCTACTTTCAAAAGACTTTTATACTTTGTGCCGCCCTACTGTTGAAATAATGATGATATGAGTAAGTTTCAAGAAAAAAAAATGTATATGCATGTATGTATGCACGTGTATACTTATATATATATTTATAGGGGATAACCAAAGTCATCATCAAATCTTCAAGACAAAAAAATACGCTTGCTTTGCATAATAATACGACATGTAATCGAAGTAGTGGCAGTGGTGCTGGTGGAAGTAAAGAGAAAGAGCAAAAACCGGATTGTTTTCTCCTTCTTTATTTTCCGTTCATCTTTTACTTTCCTTGCAAATCAGGAAACATGCCACACAGAGATTGGATAATAGTTTGACGGGGTTGCTCTACTACTGCATTGTACACCAGTTCTTGTAATAGTAGCAGCGGCAGCAGCATGACATCATCTATAAAGTTTTCATCGGTTTTTTTTCTTATATACTAATAACAGCAGTAACATAGCAAAGTTGGTAGTTTTTTATAGACAGAAAAACTTGATTTTCTCTTGTCTCCCCTTCTTCACTTCTTGTCTGCATTCAAGCAAGAAAAATGTCTTTTTGTATCTGACTCTCTCACAGTGTACATTGTCGTTTGTTCTTTCCTCCTTCTCTGGTCCGATATTGTCAACATAATATATAATATTATTACCATATTGTTGCATACTAATAATTCACAAGAGAAGGTAAAAGAGGGTAAAAAACAAAGAAGCCAGCAGACTTGCACACACACACACACAGAGAGAGAGAGAGAAAGAGAGAGAAACCCTGTTTTGTCAAATGTGCAGCTTTTATTCCTGATGCAACAAAGAGGCTACTAAATTATATAGAAAATCCTATCACATCTCTCTCTCTCTCCCTCTTTAAACAATGTTGTAAGTATGTACTTAACTTACTTGAACAAGAAGTAAAATGCACAGAGAGAGAGAGAAAGAGAGGAGGTAGTAGTGACAGTGCAAACAAAGTAAGTACTAAAAACTCCTCTTGTTACTTTTGCCGTCTGTTCTCTTTTTGTTCCGCCACACCACCACCACCACTGCCACCGCCACCATCACAACCGCACAACCAGCAAGACGAAGACTGCTTTTTTGTTGAAGAAACGCAAACTAAAAAAGTAATTGTACAGAGAGAGAGAGATAGCATCATCATCGCCTTTCTTGCTACTTTTTTTGTTCTATTTTGTAGTAGACAGTCAACGACGACTACCAAGTCTTTGTCTTTTTTTGTAGTAGTAGTAGTAGAAGTAGTAGTACACATTATACATGCATGTTTGTTGGGTGTAAGCAATACAGTAATAATATGATATAGGCAGTAGTAGATAATAGGCCGGAGGAGGATAATAAATAATAGGTTATGTGTTTATGTGCATAAGTGGGTCTATAACATGAATATTAGGAAAAGTGAGGAGAGGACTATACGTTTGTAGGGAATACTTGTGGGAATAATATAATAGACGTTTTCAAGTATGCTCAAGTAGGTATCTCATCGTTGTCGTTGTGTAGTAGTCATAGTCATAGATTCACTAGAAAGGATGATGACGATGTTGTTGATGATGATGATGCGAGATTGCGATGATGAGGGAGAATTCTATTTCAGATTTTCGTTTTTTTTTTTGGATTTTTATTTTGCATGCAATTCATTCAAGCACGTAACGTTCATGAAAGATTATTGTTATCATTGTCATGCGGTGTGTGTGTGTGTGTGTGTTTGAGAGTAAGCTCTTTTTTGAAGAAAAAAAAACTTTAAGAAATTCTTTTTTTATTTTGGTGAAACCTAAGTAAATTGTAAATAAAAATAGCAATAAATTGAAAAAGTTGTATGGTTGGTGGTGGTAGTGGTGGTGGGAGGTACTAAACTGCTTAGTTTCCGTGTTCTTTAAGGATTATCTTTTTTTAAAGTTGTTTGTTGAGAGTACATAAAAAAGAGATAAGATTCTTTGAATATTTTTTCTAGTTATTTGCGTATATTTATTATGCTTTTTTTAAACAAGAAACACGCAAGGTTTTTAGGTTTTCATTTTGGAAATATTTAAAAAAAAGAATATATATAAATGTATGCCAAGAGTTTTATGTCATGCTATTTAAAAGTTATTTGTAGTATTTTTTTGCTTGTATTTAAATTCGGGTGGGTTATTTTTGTACATAGGTATATATTTATTTTTTAAATTGTGTAATTTACGATGAGAACGAACGAGTTTGGGGCAATATAGATAATTTAGAGAACACGCAAAGTTTACAACTTTTTTGAAATATTACCAACGATAGTGAGAACGAGAGAGAGAGAGAGGGAAAAAATTAAAGTAGAATTTCAGATAATGTAAACAATATCACGTTATATTACAAGAAATTCAAAGAAACTGCACCCTACACTTTCCGGATTAATAAAAAAACTATTATTTATTTTCTTTTTTTTTCATATACCATTACCATTTTTCTTTTCATTCGGACATAAAATATTACATATTTGTTTCGTTCCTATTTTGTCGCAACCTCGCTGCCTTGCCGTAACTGTGTTTGCATTTTCACCTGAGTTTTTACTCAAGCAAACAGTTTGATTTCAAGGGTATGCATACATTACTGCATTGCTTTCTCCCCACACACAGAAGCAGAACAAAAGCGACACAAATAAGCGAAAAATAATAATAAAAGCAAGTGAGTCTCTACCGTAGTCGTCGTAATAGTGAGGATGACGATGATGATACTAATGATATAATAACAGCAGTAACAGTTTTATGCACGACATGACATCATTCCCATAAAGTGTAAAATTATTTTGTGCAAAATCCGCAAGCATCAGACAAGAAGTAGGTACTGCTACTACTACTCCTAATCGCACCAACCACCTATTTCGTCATCATAAAATAATAACAGCCGCAGCAGCAGCAACCTACTTCACTGCTATGAATGTTGCTGCTACTGCCATGTCACACAAAAAAACCGTAAACTTTTCAAGTTTACTCATCCAAACTATAACTAGATATTATTCTATGCAAATGCACATTACTCTTTGTATAAAGAGAGAGAGAGAGAGTCTTCTTCAAGTCTTTTTTGTTGTTGCGATGATGGCGCAAGTTTGCAACATGTAGTAGTAGTAGTATAGTAGAAGAAGAACTAGTGTGCTTTTACATATGCTCTCATTATTTTCATGGTATTATTATTACTTGTACGTACCAACTAGCTAACTACATAAATAGCATTATTATTACACGTTGATTCTTCCCTTCACTTTCCTTTGAATAAAGTCTAGAACGGATGGATGGATGGATGGATGGTGGTAGTAGCTTATTATTAACCACCATCGCACCTCCACCAACACCACCAAATAGTAAAATAGGCGTTTTGACAAAGTTATGCCTTTTCTCTCTCTCTCTCTCTCTCTCTCTCACACACACACACACACACTCTTTCCCTCATTCTTGATGAGTTTAATGATGACAATGATGATGCAACTGCTGGTGGTCGGTCCAAACAAAAAAAGAGTTTACAGTTTCCAACAACTCATCATTCTGATGATAAGTTGTGTTATAGTAGCAATATAACATGTAGTTTGCGACGGACTACGATTAATATTTATTTACTTGCACTTTCGGTACATTCAAGAGCGGCGGAAGAGGAGTCGTCGAATGACGATGAGAAAATGTGGTTAGGTCCTACTCCTACTCAAAATTACATACAAATATAAAAAGTCTGGTACGTGTGTTTTGTTTATCATCTTCATATCTTGCTCTCTTGCCATAAGCAAATTTGGTATGGTAAATATAGCAGGCAAGGTATGTTTATTGACGGAGGGAAGAGAATGCAAGCACACACACACACACATACAATATATATAATATATTATATACATATATAACGTAGTAGTCAAGTGAATTCATGAATTGTTCTTTCTCATTGAACCGTGTGGTAGTTCCCTTTTATTAACTCCTCTAATTCGGCTTAATGGTTATCCAAAGCCCATTTGTGCAGCGTCAACGAGCCATGGAAATTCTTTAGCATTTATTTTAACTGATCGTGTCGCCTCTTCTTCTCTTTTTCCTTTCCACTTGGCGCATTATTCTCTCTCTCTCTCTATAATAATAACATATTATCTCTCCTCTTCCAAGTCTTGTTCCTTTCTGCCTTGTTTTTGAAATGCATTCACCCTTTCAGAGAATATGTCAGCAAGTAGTAGAAAGTGTATTACATGGTAAGTAGACAACAACAACTAGGCACGCACGCACGAGGCGAAAAAAAACGATCACGATGACGATGACGACAATGATGGTGGTGGTGGTGGAGGGAATAACGATGATAATGATGACGATCATCATTATCATCATCATCATCATCCTTATCATAGTGCTCATGTTTTGTAATGTTTGTTACTTTGTAAATTACATTTTTTACCATTTGCTGCTGCTGCTGCTGTTGCCGTTGTTATTGTTGTTTATGCTGCTGGAGTAAAAAAATCACTTAAAATACTTGTCTCAAGTGTAAGCAGCTTTGTTGTTGCAGTTGTAACACAACAAGTTTTACTTTTTCGTGTACTTTTATAAATTCATCTCGTCATCACAATCATCATCTCATAATCATTCCTTTACCACTCTGTAGCTTGCTATTACTATTATTATTATTATTGTTATAAGCACAACGGAATTGTTACAAAATTCATTCTATTTATATCGACACTTGACAAGAAACAAAAACGTTGCATAATACTAACTCACGGTCGAAAGTCGAAAGTCACACACACATTGTTATCAAAGAAGGCGGCTTAACGAGATGTGACCAAATGTGACCAAACAAAAAAGGGTGCATACAGAGTGCTTGCGGACATTCTTGTAAACTAGGTATGTATATGTATACATCCTAAACTCCACTACATAATCCAGTCTGTCTGCCTTTTCATTTTAAAAACATTCCGCAGTCATCGTCAAAACAGCTAGCATTTTTATGCAATTAAATTGTTGCCAAATTTCTCAAAATTAGTACGCAATTTAGCTTACTAGTGCTCAGAAAATTATTTAAAAAATATTAAAAGACTGGCGTATCAAATAATTTTTACACTTTTAAGTAAAAAAATCTGTTCATCAGGAGATTAGCTTCAAATCTGCTCATCAGAGAGTGGAGTACGTATGCATATGCTGTAATGTAATTAAGTCGTGTGTGCTTGAATTCACTGAGCCAGTATAGTAGTAGTAGTAGTAAAAGTCTCCAAATTCCCAACAGACGTATTTTCTGCTTTCGGTTCATTAAGAATCCAGAGAGAGAAATTTCATTATTCCACTAGAAAGAAACTCATATCATACGGATTTATTTTATTGGTGTTATTAAAATTCCAGTGGAAAAAAGGATTTTACTTTACCACACTTTTCCTCGCTCCTCTCTTCTCTCTCTCTCTCTACTCTTCTGTTTTGCTGTAATTTTAGCAAATATTTCCAATGCCGCTGCTCTTTAGGTTCATCGAGTGTAGATGGACGAGTAGAGAGAGAGATTACTCACGTTACAAATCATGTAAAAATAAAATAAATTTGATACGTTGATACGTACTCAGAAAGCAAAGCTTTTTGGATATTTAGATGATGCCCAATAAAAAACGAAATGCGGTTGTTTTTGTATGTAGTTTTGTATAGTCTCTCGCTAAATCCTATTAAGCATCATCATCTCTCTCTCTCACTCTCTCTGCACCCTGAATTCACCATTAATATCAGTATTTATTTATTCGAATATATACTCTTTTTCTGCTACTGTTCAATTATCCTCGCTTTGAGAATGTATAACATGGTGGAAAAATTACATATCAAAAGTGCTGGCACGCTAATTACAAACAACACTTAACTGGTAATTTTCTCCTACCTACTATCCCCCTGTCTCTCGCTCTCTCTCTCTCTTTCCATCCAACGTCACTTTTGAAAAATTATGTCTATCAAATCTTCTTTTCTACGTGGAATCATCATCACCAGCTAGCTCTATCTAGTCAGCCTCATCATCATCATCCCAAATCACATATAATATTCTGAAATTATAAGACTGAATCAGCACAACAACACAGCGTCAACATCAAATTACCAAGCATACTGCTGGCGTGGATGATGACGATGATGATGATGATGATGATAATGACGACGATGATGGTTACCTAGCTATGTCAGATTAGCAGCAATGGTGATTTGATTTGTGGTTCTGGTACTTGCTGTTGTTGTCTCTTTAGCTGTTTTGTTGGAAATAATGGGAGTAATTGAATATGAGGTGGGTATGTAGGCAGGCAGTAAAAGCGATTATCTAGTTGTGGGTGCAGATACCAAGAAGATTGATTTCAAATAGATGACGTGGTGGTGGTCGACGTCGTCGTTGATGGTGATTATTATACCACCTCCAACTAGTACCTTCTCTTTTGTAATAATACTTAATACATCAACTTGTTGTAAACCGGACGGAGAAATAACTACTTTTTTGACATGCACTGACAGATGCCTACTCAGAAACTCATAAATACTCACACATTTTAGCTGCGCTAATAATAAGCAGAGCAAAAAAAATAAGAGAAGAAAAAAATACAACCTGGAGGAAGGTTGGATGGAAGGAGTTTAATGTGAAGTATTTATTTTAAAAAAAAATGAATGAGAGTGGTGCATTTTCTACTGCAAAATGTGTGCAAAAAAGTTACGAGTTTTTTCTTTGTGTTTTTTTTATTTGTATACATATGCATGTACGAGTTAACAACGTTGACTACGTGTGACTATGCTGCTATTATCGTGATGAGGTACTTTCTAAAATGGATATAAAATGAATATTTTCCAAGAATCTCAATATTTCATTATGGCATGTTTTCGTCCATACAGATTTATTATGGGTCAGCAAGCCGAAATAATTAATAGGGTTTAGAAAAAAAAATTATATTGTATCGTCCTCCTCATCACCACTAAAAAAGCCCTGCCAAAGAGCTTTTGTATTTTTTGCATAGTAATATTTTGCTGACCTTTTTTTCTCCTATTTTTCTTCCAGCTATATGATTAGCTTTAAGAATATCACCAGTGGCTTGACTGGGTAGG
>JAHZMT010004016.1:0-11337 GCA_027743785.1 Sinhomidia bicolor
GCAAAAAGTCAAGAAGAAAAAAGTTATGCTGGTTGGTTGTTGTGTGCACTGAAAAAAACGTAACAAAGGTATTTAAATGGAATGTAGGCAAGTACAGTTGTATTTTTCAAAAGAAAAAAACAAACAGCTCGTCAACTCTACACGCAGAGACTACACAAACATTATACAGAGTCTGGTTAAAATATTTACAAAAACGACAAAACACGACACAAAGGACTTGTTATTACGGAATTATAATTTGATGCTGTGATTTTACTGCATACCTATTAGAATGTACAAGAAGAAGAAGAAGAGTAAATACTAATATTATTATGCCTACACACATTTTTTCTCCTGCGGTTAGTTGTGCATAAACAGAAGTCAACATTATCATCGTGAATTTTTTTTCGCTCTCTAGCTTCTTCATCTTCTGGTGGCGGTGGAGACTATTAATAATGGCAAAAAACGATGTAACTCCTCTTTTCTTGCTTGCAGTCTCTTTTGTACTTTTTTTGCTTGCTTTTAAAAACAAAAATGACTTGCGCATATTTTTTTGTGCTACTGCATGCTGCCTTGACTTTTTTCTGCTTTCTTGTTACACCATCCATTACCAACACGCTGTTTAGCAAGTCATTACTACCATAAGAAAAGAAATAAGAAAAAAAAATCTTTTTAAAATCAAGTAGAAAAAAGGACAAAATCATTCACAAACATACACAACTTGTATTGCACTTGAGCAAACTTTGTGTAGTAGTAGTAGTGGTGCTGGTGGTGTGGTGTGATGCGGTGGTGAGTAATTGCAAGAAAGACGACGACAAAGACCCACTCCATAAAAAAGAAGAGAGTATTTGGTTAAAAAAAGAAGTTATTTTCTTGTTGTTGTTGTTATTCTGTGTAGTATATGGAACACGTTTGTTTGGTTTGCTCTCATAAAGTAATATATTATTATTATCATTATATGCATATACATATATCACATATTATTATTATTTAGTATGAAATCGCACTACACCGCGTAGTGTTTCTCCCATAATCAGTATCAGCATAAACATCATCATCATCAGCAGCATCATCATCATGATACAAGTGGTGTGTTGGTTGGTTGGTCTGCATTTTTGGTGAAGTATATTATGATGCAGCGCATCGTAAACGTAACTTGTTATGATGATCAGATCATCATCATCGTCATAGGTGTGGCGTGTTTTTGATAGATAAAGTAAATAAGAACAGTTTTTGCCTGTTACTCCCATTCGCTTGTAAAACACTGCTACTACTTTTTTCTAGCCAAAATGTATTCCGTATGCGTAAAGTGTAACAAAGAAAAAGAAGCTTCCTTCATTTTCTCGCCTTTTCTTACCTTTTTGGGGTTAGTCAGCTTATAATAATATGACGACGACCACGATGATGATGGCAGTTTGCTCTTGTTTACTATACAATTTTTTTTGCTATATATCAGTAATAAACCGTTGTTCACTAACAAAAAGAAATGAAAATGGTAAGTAGATGCAGGCAGCACACCAGCGGAAAACTAAAAGTCCAAGTGGAGAGGATCATCATGTCCATAGAGGTTTCCTCTTAAAACAACGTTCTCCTTCGCTTGATCATGTGTATCTATCTACTACTTTTACGGATGTCAGGCAGCGTGTAAGTGTGTCTGTCTATAAAGTATACGTATAGCATGTGCTCTACACCAGTACAGGTCGTTGTTGTGAGTGAGTTCTAAATTGAACACATTCAAGTTGCAAACACGCTTCGTTGAATGGACGGATGGATGATTGTGAGGTTGAAAGTAAAGTTGAAGGATATAGATAGACATGAAAAAAAGAAGAAAAAAACCTTGTAAAAGTTTGTCTACCTTTATCGTTGTCGTCGTCGTCTTCGTCGCTGCTGTTGTAAAAGAAACAACGTCATTTTTTTCCTTCCTTTTCTACCCAACAAAATAGATAAAAGTGCAGCAGCAGCATCATGTGTTGTTTCTGTTTGTGTCATCTTCATGCATGTATAGAGAGGGAAAATACCATCATGCCAATTTCAACTCCTTATTATAGGAATGTGTTTACTTACAAAACAGTAACATCAGCAGCAACAATGACGACGACGACAACAACAACACATTCTATACATTTGTGAAACAAACTGTACCCACTTCTTTTTATCGTTCTCATCATAATAATAATAAGAATAAAAACTGAGGTTAGTATTATTATTTTTCTCTCCTGCAACATGCACACTTTCAAAAAAAATCATCATCGGCATGCCACACCACACTACCAAAACCATTGGCGCTTGCTATCACATGCTACGTTTTTTTTCAAAAAAATAAAACTGAATATCGTTAAGAAAACAACAAGAGAAAAAAAATCAACAAAAAGCGTATTTTTCCATAGACTTTTCGTTTCACACTCCTTCTTTCTTTTCTATATTGTTGACCTATCTTTATCTTTGTCAAAAATTTGAAATAACAATGGACTCACTGCCTAAATCTTGTACATTGTCTATACATACATACACAGTATATTATCTTTGTGTACATTCTCCTTTTCCGTTGTCTATTTCCAATGCTTTTTTATAAAAGTCTTTTGCAAGCTTAATTTTTTGAGTGACTGGCTGCATATATGTATATATGTAGGTATATATAGTTTTATTGCTGTTGCAGCTTGTCGAAGGCAAAACAATTTTTGCTAGAGTGATGATATGGATGAATGGAGTGACGTAAACATGATAGGAGCAAATTCTTTAGTCAATAAAAGGATCAGCAATTGGAGCACCAATTTCTAGTCTCTCTCTTCAATTCAGTCGAACACTCAAACATACAAAAACTTTCAATGCTGAGGCTTGCCAGTTAGCATATATATATCTGTATATAGGTATATAGCTTACACCCACATGGAGCTGGTGTATTCTTTTGTATTGAAGATATGATATATACACTTTATTTTTTACTATTTTATTGAAACGGTTTTAGTAACTTCAATCCTCTGATTTCCTTTTAAAAACCATAATAATAATATCAAATATAGAGCTTACACACTATTTATAGCTTGTTGATGTTGTCGACGAAGACGACGACGACGAGGAGGAGGCCGATGATGATGATGATGGTGGAACTCCTTTTAAGATAAAAGGAAGTTGATCATTTTTAAAGCCCCACTTATAATATACTTTCTGGGAATTGACTTGTGATATGTTACACTTACATGGATTTTACTTCTTTTTAACTCATACGTTTGCAAAAAAAAATTCTTTACAAAAAAGTTTGAAGAATTTTTTTTTCTTTAAATCCTTATAAATCCTTTCCACAAGCTAGTAAAAAAATGCTCTAGAGATAATAAGTATTGCACATAAAAAGCACTAGACATATTTCAGCCACAGAGATGCAACTTTTTTGTACTTACTTTGCCACACGTACTTGTTATTTCCATATACTGCCCCTTCCGCCTTAAAAAAGTGTTAAAAACAGAACATGTTGAATGAATGTGCCATGTGTGTAGGTTGATAAAAATAAAAAGTAATTTACAGTGCAAATAATACAATCCAGTGAAACGGCTATATATAAGGATGCAAAAATATACGAGAGTAGCTTTGGAATGATTATTTTATACAAATACATACACACTACACACACGCAAACAAAGCAGTGTAGAGCACCTACTTTAAGAAAACAACATGGTTGAAAAGTTAAATTTATTCAGCCATTTTGGGCTCTTTAGCAAAAGAATTATATTACAATAAAAAATACGTATATATTTGCCGAAAAAGTTTTCTACAGTATGCCAGTCAGAGTAAATGCTGCTGCTGCTGCTGCTACTACTTCACTGCTTCTTCTTTTTTTCACGTCTGTTTTTTTTCTGCTGCTGCTACTGACGGAAAGCCAGAGGCAAAAGCAAGAAAAAAAGGAAACAGACAGGCAGACGGCAAGCAACAACCAAGACGAGAAGAGGAAAGTGAAAAAGTATTAAAGAGAAAGAGAGAGAGAAAGAATAAAAATAAAAGGGACACACAAGAAGAGAAAGTATAAGAGAAAGATATTATTACATGTATGCAGTCAAAAAACAATATATTATAGGAACGACGGCACGTATAATGTATATTCATGGCATAAGAATAATAAAAAAATCTTTTTCTTCGTTTCCTTTTTTTTCTATTCCTCCCATTCCTTCCTTTTCGTTTTTTAACACAATACAAAAAAGATTTGGTTAGTTTTTGGCTGGAAGAACACTCAGCAGACATTATTCTTCATGTAAATGTATACAGTACCTATATACTTTTCGAAAAGCTGGGTTGCTGAAAATCACCATATAATAAATAGGTAGGTAGATATAGGTACATGTATAAGCACATATATTTAAGTAGAGAGTGTAAATGGGTATAAAAAGTCATGTATAACAAAGTAAGACCAAGTAATAAAATAATGAATGCATAAACGAAACGAAGAATGCGCGGAGCGCTTTCTGTATTTTTTTCCCTTCTCACTATGTGATATTATCGCCATTTTAGCCTATCGCCAAAGTTGTAATATTTATACTAAAAAAGAGAATAATGATGGTGGTTGTTGGTGAGAGGAGGATACTAAAAAACAACCATAATATAGGAAGAAAAAGCATAAAGAAAATATCGTCGCCTTTTTTCTAAAAAAAATAATGTACGAAAAAAATAAATATACCTACATCCATTTTCATTCTGGCTGATGCTCATTTGTTTTGTTGCTACTGCTGCGGCAATAATAGGCTTTTAGTGTGATTTTTTTGTTCTTCTTTTGTTTTATGTTGTTTTTCATAAAATGAACGGAAAAATACACGCATACATAAAAGCACTCTGACATGAATATAATATGTTGTAAAATGAAAATGTATAATAATAATAATGAATAAAAGTAGTAGTAAGAGGATTGAACTGCTTATACTTATAATAGGTAGTAGGTACAATAATACTCCATTCTTTATCACCCCCACTACTTATTACAAACCCATTTCTAATGATGTGTCTTTTTGCCATGTTATAATATTCGTTGCTGTTGATGCTGGTGGTGGTAAAACTACTGTGTGGTATAAAGCGTGTAATAGTGTAATCGCTTTTCTCTTCTTTGTTTTCCAAAAGCATGGAAGATAAAAGCCTGGCCATGGAAGAACAAAAGGTTATTATTTTCCACATCTTCTAAACTTTTCTTTCTCTCTCCATTTACACCAACAACTCCTTTATTTGAAAGTGGCAAAATATGAGATGAAAACAACGCAAAAAGTTTCTCATGTTGTTGTTATTATTATCATTACTACGTATTATTGTTACACAGCACAACAACAACAACAGCAGCAGTAGAAGTAGGAACACGCAAAAACATAAAAAGGGTAAAATGGCTAAGCTGGAGTAAATGGTGTTCTCTCGACTGGAACAGAATATATGGCCCTCAATCAACGGAGTATAAAGTGCTGTATAGCATGTACTAAAGGGACAAATAAAAAAGACATTTTGCGGTTGTTGTTCTTTTTTCTTGGCTGAAGTGTTGAATAATGACTTACATTTTAATTTTGTTTTTATGCAGGTACAGGGTTAACAGTATTTTGTTTGTCGGAATGATAAAGTGAACAAAAAATAACTTTTCTAGCATGTACAGCATTAGATGTGCATGCACTTGCTCAATTCACCGCTGCCGCTATTATTATTTCAGGGTGAAAAATGATTTCAAGTACGGATGTAGTATCCACATTTACTTCCGCTAAAGTATATATGTAATTGGTTTGTCTACTGCTAGTTTCACCTTCACCAGTTTCTATATTTGCAAATACTTATCAACTTCCTCATATGAGCAACTGATAATTTGCCCTTTTATTATTCAAGTTAATTAACAAAGTTAGGTGATAGCATTTCACCAGAGGAGTTGTTCAAAAGTGGAGAAAAAAATGAAAATGAGAATACACAAGGTTTCGATTGGTTGGCGGGTTGATATCACCGTGTTGCGTTACATTACTATATCCCAAAGCAAAGAAACTGATGCTGGCGTGCAACATGATTTTAATCTTAATCGCCTTACATTTCACTGGAAATGTTGTCAGACCTTTCACGTCCGTTTCAAGTGTGTGTGTATCCGTTAAAGTAATACTATTTAGGTGTGAAAATAGTATAGCGTGTAGAATACGCTCACCCTGATTTTACCAGGAATTTTATCAATGAATGGCTTATGTGTACACTCGATTTATACACGATAATAATAATAATAGCTTCAAGGAATATTATATAGATAGTAATAAAGCTTATTACTGGAATGCGACGTGTGGTTTTCTTCAGAATGATGTTAAACAGCTTCTGCGAACCCAAACAAGATTCTCACAATAAGCAGACATTTTACGATGGTGTAGATACATACATAGGTATGTACATACATACATTCATTCATGCGCAAATAAATTAAAATTCAAGTACATAACATGTTCTCACGTAAGGTTAGGTAATACGTTTAGACATAAATGTTATACCTACATATATATATAGCATACACATGTGTAGGTAGGCATCTATGTATGTATTGGGTAAGGTCCAACAAAAAAAACACCATCATCACCAAGAGGTTTATACAGGTACTTAACATCACAGCAAGCAACAGTGAATGATCATCATAAATGTGACGATTTTCTCTCTCGCTTCAATCACCAAAAGTCTATAAAGAAACGTATGCTATATAACTCGTGTGAATGCCAACCTACATACATACATACATAGCTCTTTCTCGCTCTTTCTTATTTAAAGATTACTTCCCTGCTGTCCGTGACGATTCATCGTCATATTATTCCTTATACAATTTTTTTTCTCCATCTTTGCCACTTTACTTTATGATTTGTCTGTCTATATAGTAGTTGGCCTCAATATTTACTTGGTTCTCCACCTCTTCGTCTTCTTGTTAAGCATCATCATCATCTAGCTGGGGCGTAAAAAAAAGTATTATTTGCTGTACGAAAAAAGAAAACTCACTTTCACAGCAGCAGCAGTAGTTGTAATAGCGTGACAAGGGTACTAAAACACAAAGCGAAGAGAAAAGTTGAGGGTGGTAGATGTATTTTTTTTCTTTTCTTTCTTTTTTTACCACATTCAACATTCGGTGTGGAAGGAAAATATATAGCAAGCAATATATTATTATTGCAATGCGTGCTGCAAACTCCGACGTATGATATTTGTGTGAAAAAAGATGAAGTGGTTGTATTGAGCTGAGAAAGTAGAAAAAAATAAGGAATTATAGGCACCGATATTATTATTATTATAGGCTCTTGATCATTTTGGGTATAAGCAACCCATTAGAACCATGTATACATGGTATACTACACAATATGGAACTTTTTTTCAAAAAAGCTGGATTTTTTTTCGGGTGATAGAGGTAGGCACTTAAACCAAAAAAAAATTCGAGTAGATATTTACGCGCCACCAATATATTATGTAAGGCGAGTTATCTGACTCCAAAAACTTGGTACTCAATATTGTATTTTTTTCTATGCTCCACTTCTTGTTTTTTCCGCAATGTTTTCGTTTGCTGTTTTGCAGCAGTAGTAGCAGCTCTGTGGTGTGGTGAATGGCTAAAGAGTTTCCCAGAATAGCGGACAAGGGTTCAATATCTGTGGGAGAAACGCGAGAGTTTCCAAAGCTTTTTTTTCTTCTTCTTCCTCTTCTAACTTTGTTTTCTTCCCCGGGATAATGATCTTGTTCTTGTTTCATACATATCACGAAGTACCAATCTTGTCTTGTAGTAAGTTGATTAGCTAGATGATGACACGAACGACGTTAAATGGATGTAGGGAGGTATAAAATAATCCTCGCCTCAATTTCCTGGAAACGTGTGTGTGTGTGTGTGTATTTCTGTAGATATAGTAAGAGAAGGGTAATGGTTTCTTATCTGATATATCACATTACCCTTCTGCTTCTCATCTACAGCAACAAGAAGCTTCTTCTGCCTATCCTCAATTTTATCTCTAGTTAGCTAGTATAGTATACAAAATATGTGCAGTAGTATATTATGCAAAGATTTTGGTATTTTCGGTGAAAGTATAAGTAGTGTCTTCATTAAGATAAGTGGAGTATATGCATTCAGAATAGAACAAAAAAAACAAGGGAACAATTTAATGGAAGATGAGATCCGACGAGAGAAAGAGATCGTCTGCATTTGAACAAATTTTTTATCGTGGCATTTCTCTGAGATTGCTTTAGTTGGAAATGTATTGCTGTCTTTTCCATCGAGTCATCGAAAGAGAAAAAAATCACTCAGTTGTGTGTATATGTTTCTCGTATACGTATATTGACAGCAGTCTGCCTGCTTCAGATGAAACTGCGACAGAGCGATTTCCTGTAATCGTCGTACTTACGATTTCAAACTTTCTCTCTCTTTTTTTAGCAAGAAAAGAAGATAAGATCAGGCTTGTATTTGTCTCCAACACGCACACAGTCACTTTCACGCAATGAGTGCATGCTTGGCAGCATGAACGGCAAAACACTGGGAGATGGAGGGAGGAAATAGGAGAAGCGACAACAAACGTCAAACGTTCACCACCACCTAAATAAATAAGTGAGTGTGGGCAAGGCAGGCACTGTACTATATCGGCGTCATCGGTACAACAACTTTTATTTGTGAGTGGCCAAAGCTGCCAGTGATACCGTATACCTCTTTCTCATTCACTCTAATCGCCATTATCATTCTCTGTTTGATGACGTGATAGCGGATAAACTTTCATCCTTCTTTGTTGATAGGGTTTTGCAAGCATCAAAGGAAAGAAAGCGGTTGATCGTTGTTCGTTCGTTGCCTTCTTCTCAAGAAATATCAAATGACGATTATGACAAGCGGAGAAGGGAACAAAGGAAGGAAGGAAATACTACGTACTTTTTCATTCAAGTAGTAGAGCAAGTGGAGAAGAGATTCTAGTCGAGAGATGTTGTTGAGCTTTGAATATAAAAACAAAAGAGTGTGTGTGTATGTGTGTGTATGGCTTTTCTTTTTTAGCAAACACATCAAAGCAGAAAAAGCTGTCAAGAGTACTTTATTTTCTCTTTGCCAACATTAGCAGAAAAGAAGGAAGCAGCGAGAAGAAGAAGAAGTGCTTAAAACACTGGTGTGTTTATTTCCGTTTTCAGAATAAAGGAGACTGCGGCAATATTCCATTTTGTGCTTTCATTTTTTTGTTGGCGGTGGCGTGATGTTGTATGCTTTGACGTATATAAACTAAATACGAAAAGAATGGAAGATTTTTTTGTACTGATTTACTGAGTAAACAACTTACCCAGAGTATAAATTTCCTCTACGTTTATGTTTTATTTGACTTTTATTTAATCGATGTCAATAACTTGAACTATTACATGATAAAAGCTAAAAAAAAAGAACCAGCAGTGAGTTAAATGCTTGTGTACGTTATCATTAATATTATTATTACGATAACCATGAAATTTGCGAGTTTGCATGTTATTTTGTAATTTTGATAAAGAGGCTTAAGCACTTTGGTACATGAACATGTACACAAATGTGTACCTCCATAGAAAATCTATATACCACTACTGACTTCCGCGTTTCGTAAGACAACTCCCTTGTTTCGTTTTCATTGAAAAAGAAAATCATAAAGTTTAGGTTTGACAACAACTACCACTGCTTCATCTTTCTTCACGTCTTTTCAGCCAAAATATAATATATTGCTTATCTTTCAGCAAGTCAGTCATAATCATTAAAATATATTTTTTCTGGATTATTTTTACGATTCAGAGCTCCTAATACGTAAAAAAGGGTATATATCAAAATATCAACAAGAAGCTAAAAGTAGTGGGCGAACAATTGGAAAAATATGAACTTGTTAGAGATTTTATATATACTCTATTATTATTAACAGGGAGCAAAGGTTACACCTTACTACGGAATTATACATAAATTACATGCTTCCATAATAATAATAACAGTAATGCCATTCGAGAAGTAGTAATCTCAAAGTGTTGTGTAGTCACAATCCATTGCTCATCTCATTAAACTACCATATCTTGTCACGCATGTTTGCAACAACAGCACATAAAAATGTCTGCTTTACTGCTTGAAAGTACTTTGCCAGCACCACATATATAGCTTCGCTACACATATGTACTTTTGCTTATATGTTTGTTTGTACCTACAAAAACATAACTCTTTTCCTTTTTTAATACGGAATCTCCAAATATGTGCATAAAGATTGAAGTCGGTATAAGCAACAGAAATAAAATGAAAGTGGTGTACTGCATATCACTATCAACAGGAAAAACAAGGCAAGGGTTAATTATACCAAAAGAAGAGTAATGTCCTGCTTTGTCACTGAGGCTGGCGCTTTAAGCGGCAGCAACTTGCGAAAATGTATGACCTTTAACGTAATCTAGTCCTAATAGATATTTATTACAAATAAACACCCATAAGTAGAGAAGAGATGGTTTCATCGTCGTTGGTGCTGCTGCTGGCACAAGGAACAAAATATTGACTTCCTGATTTAATAATTGTGTTGTGCTGACATGAGTGTTTATAAAGCTATAAACGTGTGATTGCACTTGAGTAGGTAATTATAGTATTTAGCTGAATATTATAAATTTTAATTTAATTTGGTCAAAATGCAATGATCAAAATTTGTCTGGGACAATATAAGATAATATGAAAATACAGTTTTTTTAATTCTAAAAGCTTGAGTCGTTGTTGTGCATTTTTAAATCATAATCTCTCCTTCCTGTTGTAGTTTTATTTTACAAACGTTTTCTAATGACTGTATTATTTAACAAACTTCATAATATAAATAATGTAACATTAAAACTAATTGCATAGTTGTAAATGAGAGCACACACTTTAGCGATTCACACTGCGTGAGAAGATGTCTTAATTTAAAGCATTTTACTTAACACAAGAAAGTATAATAAGTAGGCATAATAATGTGCATCTTTTCTCGTCAGTGTTGTAATTGCAAGCATTTCCATGTACCAGTGGCGTGATTCATAAATATTTATAACGGTAATTTAGGTCGAAAGAGAGCCGAATCCTTCTCTTCTCCCCCAAGCAAAATTACACTGGATGCATTGCATTATTTAATAACAACAAAGAACAAACTTTTTTTCAAGATTGTGCCGTTTCTACCGGTTCTGCACTTTTGGGAAAAAAATTCCACTCATTAATATGTCTTTATAATTACTAACTATGTGAATTTATCCAGTTTTAAGGCAACTTATTTTATAAATGATAATATTATGAAGATGATGGCGATGGAAGAACAATGAAAAATGAGAGTGGAAAAATACGACGTAACTTTGATTTTACTAGTTTACTAACCCAAACACGTAGTATCACTGGGCAAATACGTTAAATGAAAACAAGAAACAGGCAATCTAACAATTGCC
>JAHZMT010004017.1:0-11226 GCA_027743785.1 Sinhomidia bicolor
CGCCTCCATACAATTACAAATAGGCACTTGACTAACTACTCAACCCACACACACATTTCAACTTGGAATTTTGTCGTTGCTGCTCTGCTGCTGTGTACCGTACTAATAATGAGGGAATTGGTTGAATGCTGCGTAATTCTATGCAGAAAACAAAAATAACAACAGCAGCGTCAACAAAACAAATAGTCATTTAGCGAGAAGAGTAACAAGGGCTGCGCATGATCAGCCAGCACACTACTTATCTTAAGCGGATAAGTTGGTGTGTATGCGTATGCAAAATGTGTGTGTTGCCGTATTAGCTGGTTGGTTGGTGTCTCTTGATTTCTTCCAAGAAATAAAGTGCTCTAAAATTACAAGTGCATAATGATATGTAAAAAAAATTGCTAGCACTTAATTCTCCTCAAGTATATGATTACTGCAATGAGTTGGTTTGTTGTAAAATATGACGTGTTATTCTAATGATTCCTTGTTTCAGTCAGTCAGCGCAGCAGAGTCGTCATCATGATCATTACTATGCTGATTACTGTAACTAATTTTGCCATCATGTATAATTTCTATTACCTTGTGCGCATATCAACTCTAAAGTTGCCCGTGTCTACATAAGCATCCATGCAAAAGGGGAAAAAAATGTATCGACTATTAAGTATGTATATACGAACGGCAACAATACGCACACTGATCATCTAACAATACATTGTTGAGCGCTGTTCATTACCACGCGCGGCGGCGGGCATTGTTAGTCATCCGTCCATGTTGACTTGACTTAAGTATCGCTAATTGTTGCAATGAAATTGACATGATGACGAACATACATAGTATGTTGGTAGGTAGTTGCGTCGTACTGCTCCCTTCATTTCTACCTTACCTTCTCACTATTTTCTTGCAGCTTCTTTTGTCTTCAAAAAATAAGGGGCAATGCAAAATACACCAACTGGCTTATATTCAAAATATCTGACTACAACTACGACGTTCAAGTCAACCAAGCATAACAAAAGTTATTGTCGTTCGTACAGCAAATTTTGATGCTAATAGTTTTCATACATTTTTGCATTTTTTTTTTGTTTTTCCTGTGATATTATGAGTAGTTTTGTTACGGGTGGATACTTTTTCTTACGTCACTTTACACACAGACACACGTCTGCACAGAAATGTACAAGAGACGCAAAGGAATTCTCGCGAGTGGTGTTCATCACGTCCGCTATTTTGCTTTTTTAGCCAAAAAACGAGCAATTTCCTTCCATTATTGTTATTACATTGTCAGCGACAGCAGCAGAGAAAAAAGTACTTTTTGTAATGTGTGGCTGGCAATTCAAAACAAAGTATGGCAAGTCTTTTAAGATGATAATAATGCTTTTTGATGAGTGACAAAGTTAGCCTCGACAGAAGCCAAAGAGTGACCTTTGCCTAGGCTGAGGAGAAGAAGAGAAGAAAAAAATGTGCAATGCAATGCAGCAGCACAATTTGCCATTTTTTTGTACAATTTGTCAAAAATGGTGTATAAGCCGTAATAAGCCAGAATTAAATGCGATAATACTCGAGGAAAGACTTTAAAAAAATTAACTTGACCGCTATTCCTGTGTAATATTTTGGTATGCTGTTGTATCTCTCGGCGGAGCTTCTGTGCTTTGTAATCAGATACTAACCTGCAATATAGTTAATGTGATGCTAGTGAAGACTTACTTTGGACATGAGCAGAATTTGTATTACATTTTTGCGCAGAGAAGGAGAGAGATAAGGCTAGAAAAAGATAAAAGGTGCAGACACACACGATGGCGATGAATAAGAACATGATCTTTAGTGTTGAATGGTGTAGGTATTTCTTGAGAGAGAAGAAGACTACCCACTCGAGCATTCAAGTAACTCTGAGTTTCTTGCAAAATTATGCGTAAGCTGCGTGTAGCTGCGATGTACCTACCATTTATCTAAACTGCTATCATCGAATAGCTGGTGTGTTGGCAAAAAAAGATAAGGATGATTACAAGTGCAGACTAATTTGTAGTTTAGCGTAAGTGCTTTTACACATTTTTACAAGAAATTAACTGACAAATAAATAAATAAAAAATACTTTTCCTCTGCCAAATTATAAATTGATTTAGTGGAATGATCTGTGTAATAATAAGAGCTATGACTATCAAACTCTACGTGGAAAAATTTATTCATAATATTTTTTTCTTACCGAAAAACGCCAGCAACGCAGTTCGATTGGCGGTGGAGCCCAGGCCATCTTCTCCCTTCATAAAAATCTGACTCAGCTTTCGTGGACTAGGACGATTTTGACCGGCCAACATGTAAACGCCGTCAGCATAGGCAGGAGGCGTTTTTCTTGTTAGTTGGCTATCTGTGGGCATAATAATCATAATAGCAAATCAAATTCAAATTAGGTACGTACACACTAAAGCACACGAAAAAAATAAGTTTGCACAGCCTATCTTTAATTTTTTATGTGAGGGTGAACTCTTCAGAAAATTGAATTTCAATCTTATTTTTTAACGCTGCCACTACGGGCACTACTACGACAATTTAAAATGGCCATCATAAATAAACCAATTTTTTTTATTTGCCCCGCCAATAAAATTTATCTCCGCTGAATAATCTATCTGGCCAGTTACAGTTACAGCTAACCGATTAGAATCACACTATTTTTTAATACTCTGCCTGCACTATTTCTAAAGAGATGAACGAACTCGCAAAAATATAATAAGAAAATGAAAAAAATACCAGTTCTTTTCGCTACATAAATAAAAAATTTTAAGGTTGTTTTTCCCTAAACACGAACTCAACACGATTAGAGACATTCGTGTACACGATTTATGCACTACTTTTCGCTACATAAATAAAAATAATAAATAATAATAATAATATTCTCGCCGCTGTTTAATTTAGCTGTTTTTTTTTCGTACCAACGGAACCCCATTCGGGATGCGCCAAGTTGTTGTACCATCCATCATAGCGTTGCTTCTCGATAAATCCCTCCCGTCGATCTGCGGAAAAAATGGAAAAATTATATATTAATACATTATTGCATGAGTGAAACTTTGTAGCTTTTTACTTGCGTCTTAATACTAAACAATATTTAGATTATCATTTATTATCTTTACTTTACAATATCTAATCCCAATTGATCATCATCATGCATTTTTATAACTTTTTTTTCTCTCTCTCCGATAAAATTTATTCAAAAGGAGAAGAGAAAAAAATCTATTTTACACCTGAACAAGTTGTTGTTGGTAAAATAGTAAAACAGATAAGCTTTTGACTTATAACGCGTATAAATTTGTAAAGAGCCCACACACAAGCAAAAAAATCCAAAAATGTTTTTCTTTGCCTTTGGGCTTCCATTCATCCTTAAAGAATGGCAAAAAAATATCGCGATAAAGCAAAATGCTTTGAAAAAAAGAGAAGAGAGATGACAGGATTTGAACATTACAAAGTCACCAAGCAAGAGGCAAAGTCTTTTAGTTATCACCATCATCATCATCATCCTCATCATGGCTATATTTTGACACACAGGACGTTATTTCTTCTTCTACTATTGATATTCCTGCCGTGTTGAAGCGCACAGCACAACAATCAACAAACTATGTGATCATCACAACAATGGAACTGTGACTGCAGATAGGTAAATAGAAATAAAATATTATTTGTGAACGGTGCAGCGCTGCAGTGCGCTCTCTGCACTTGTTGCTAATAACTTTGTCTTTCCTTTTGTGAAAAAATAAAATTGAAGAGACATTCGACTTGACATGAACGAGCTTATCAGATTGTCATTTTGTGCATTGTTGTTTGAAATTGAAGTGGTCATATCGTTATAATGCGAGGATGATGACTCAATAATTTTCACTGCATTACACACCAACACAGTAATTATTATTATTCCTGCGCATTTTTACATTTAATTGCCACGAAAATTAACAATTCTTCTTTTCTATTTTGTGGTCGGTCGGTCGCCACTACTGCTAAAATTTATGGACACGTCGATTGCTAGATTTGATAATAAAAAACAGGGGATTGGGGTCTTTTGCGAAAACGCATTAAACTAACTTAACAAGTTAATTTTATTTTCAAGAAAAATCAAAGAGAAACGTTTCATGAAACATGTTTATATTCTAATTGCTGATGACAATCTAACGTGAATGGTGACGCCTGCGTCATTCATTATTATTGTATCACTGCCATTATACTGCTGACCACACTCACGACGACGACGTGACCTGATGCTCACTTTTTTATGCTCTTTTGTTGGGTCCCTCATCTTCGCCTCTTTCTTCTTCTCATCTCTCGGCATCCCCAGCATCGTCATCATCATCATTATTCCAATATCATTATTATTGTAGCAGTGTGTGTGCACAGTGCTGTTATGTAGGGCATTATTAAAAGAAGAAAAGCTAACCTTTTCATTGGTTTCGTTGAAAAATTATTGACGAGATTTTCTAACACGTTCAAACGTCAAGCGTACAAGCGCGGTTGAAAAGAGCTAAATGATTTATGGAGAATTTAGTACCATGCATGTTCGTCGACAAAAAACGAATCTCTTGTCCAACTCGATAAAAGTATGAAAAATGTTCTATGCTGAGTTGGTCATATAGGTTATAGGCGCATTAAATTAAAACCAAAACCAACATGACACAACTTGTTCACCACCACCACAGCCACCACCTATTCACCTATTCGAGGTGACTTTATATTAAAAAATCTACAAGACGGACAATAACCAACCAACCAGTCCCACTTGAAATAACTCAACTTTTCAAAATAAATCCATTGTTATTACATTTTTTTCTGGTGCTGCTGCAATGTGCAGCCCATTATTGAGTGGACCGCAGGCAGCAGCAGGCACACAACTACTCTCAGGTGAGACTCGAGAGATTTAATCAAACTATTGAATAGAGCATTATAGGAGTGATGATATTGGTGATAAGGAAAGGAAATGAGTTATGACTCTCGCCTCTGCGCTTGCTGGTCACACCACAACACCACCACCATCTTCATCTGGATAATATCTTATTTTTTATTGCGTATTGTTTCAAATCGAATCAACAAAATATTACCTACGACTCAAGGGGATTTTTTTCTGCACATTTTTGCATTTTATTCCGGTCAATAACATGGATACTCTTAAAAAACGGGACCATCATCATGCATCATTATATCATGATGAAATGCTACATGCGCTTTTTGGTGCATAAAAAACGTTAAGCTTTTAAAATTTGCACTTAATGTCAGAAGTTTGGGGAACATCTACTCATCGGTCGTCTATGAATATTCTCATAAATATTTTGGACGACGTAAAAACCAGTCAAGATAAACTTTAAAAAATTGTGACTTGGACTTGGCTTTGTTTTTTGTTTTGCTGGTGGATCGCTACTTGTTAGCCCGTCGTAACTTATAAATAATCATCAAAAAGCGTTGTTGTGTGTGAGGTAAGAAGGTGTGAATAATGAAATGTTTGCTTGCCTTGGCTTAATAAAATATGAAATGTTGATGACGGATGCAAATGATGCAAAGCAGAGTTTGCAGAGTTTTACGCAGATAGCCAGAGAGTCATGGCATAGTGGAAAAGGAGTGTCATTCATTTTGCAAGCAAACAGTAGACCTCATCATTATGATCATCATCGTCGTCGTTGTCGTCATCCAGTCACCCTGCTCATCTCATCATCATGCATAAAGATAAACGCTTATTATTATTTTTTATTTATGCAAGAGGAGAGAAACGGAAACCAGTAGTAAGATAATACGTACATATTAGGCAGTGGTAGAAAAAGGTAGCAAAAGGTTAGAAAGAGAGACTAGCCATAACTTGTCATGCACCACCACCCGCTTGTTGCTGGTGGTTTTTTTTAACCTGACACCCTGTTCGGGTTAAGTGTTCATATTTCAACGCTGATCACGACCAAGTCAGTAGTGAGCAGAGCGAGCGCTTAGAGTGGTGAATGGTCGTTTTGCAGCAGTAAAGTTATGAGAAAATGCTGACAACTTTGACCAAATGGGTTTTCCAAGGAATTTACTCACCTTAAAAATGCCACTTGACCGTCAAGAGAGCAGTTTGTTTGTCAAGTGACAAAAATATGAATGAAAATCCCTCCTCTTGCATGATAATGAGGAAAAAAATATTATCAAGTTGGGTTCCACTACAACAAATTTTTTAAATTGTGGCGATAACAAAAGAGTATTTCTCAGTTAGCCAATAAGTGGAATTCTCTGAACCACTTCCATATCTCTGCAGTCAATTCAAACAGAATGTTAGCAAAGTGCATTGACTCCTTTCTTGGGGCTACTTGAGCAATTCTTGATAAATGCTTCATCAGAGTACATTTTCCTTTTGTCTTTTTATGAATTCGTAAGCAAAATTGATTAGAGTGCTAAAAATATTGTTCGTAGGTGGACAAAACAAAGAGTGATTTGTGCACACGAAATGCCAAATTATGTTGTTAAATTCAGCACACAAAGCTGACATCATCAACTGTTTGTCACTTTTGAAGTGAACTACAAATGAACTTGTTTACAGTTCAAAGGCAGACGGTTACGGAGAAAGCCGAATTTTCAAAATGGGTATAATTAAATATTATATTGGTACACACCTCTAACGGGCATTTCTTTTTCGCAAAAATATTCTCCACTAATTTTGGTTAACAAGAAGTGGTGCTTCAGAGAACAACTCAATCAGTCGCTTCAAAAAAAATAATACCAAGTAACCAACCATTCTTCACAAGTCAAAAGGTAAATAAAGTTGTTGGTGCTTTTTCGTCGATGCGTAAGTTCTTGATCCTAATTGCATTGCTCAACACACAAGGCATCCTATAGTCTTTTGTTTTTCTCTCTTTTCGTCTTGAGCAAATTGAGTTGCTAGAAGAACATGCGCTTACTACAATAGAAAAATTCTCAGAGCTGTTTTTAAAAAAATTTACACATTGTTAATCAATCAGATAGATATTTGTCACGCTGCATGTTTCATTTCAAGAGAACAAGATGCATGGATGTACATGCAAGAGTAGATTCCACTCTCATGACATGACATGCCATCATAATAACAACAATAAACAAATCACGTTTCCTCTCCGGCGGTATGAAAAAAAAATCATCGACATGTATTGATTTGATTGACCATTATCATCATCATCGTCGTCGTCAAAAAATCCTTTAACTCGTGTTACATTACATTATTAGTAGAGGAAGAAAATATCTGCCAAGTACATGCACACATTTTCCAACTGCTGAAAACAAGACAATATTTTTTGCATGCATGCAATTGAAGCAATGGTTATAATATCGACATGCAATTCATGGGATATTTTTTAACGATATGATACTGCTACTAGGCACACCACTTGTTCATCTAAAGACAAGTCGCAAACAAGCCAGGTATTCTAGTCAAGTAGATACTAATCGACAGCTAGCGCATGCATCCTACCCTCCACTCAACTCACCAGGGTCGTTATTACAGCATGCACCCAAAGTCATTTCTGATGAGACGTGACGTTACATAATAATTCAAACGAGAGAGAGAGAGAGAGAAAAGAATAGGCCGTTTTTTTGTTTTTACACAATAAATATTATCCAATGCAAAATATTTTCATACAATATTATTATTATTTTCATATTATCAATAAGAGGCAGAATAGTCAAAATGAGAAAAAAGAATAAATGCCTTTTCATAATATTTTAAAACAGCCAATAATTCATCGCAAAGCTGATAAATGAATGGCATTAATAATGAAGCAGGAGGAGCTACACGAGTGGAATTGGCGATGAGCATTATCATCGCGTTTTTTTGTTTTGTTTTGCTTTCTTGAATGAGAATCAATGGTAATGGAGCACATCTTCTTGTCTAATTACTCGTAAAAATGACAAAGGATATTTAAGCAATGCCGTGTGCCGACACTGTCGTCACCAACAACAAACCGCCTTGATTCCCTGGCTAATAATCATTGCCTCATCGGCATCATCATCATGATCAGTGCGCAGTCGTTGAGGAATATATTGACTTGTGTGAGAATATCGATTATTTAGCGAATCCATTATGTCCTCACCGTCGTCGTCGTCTTCGTCAGAGGCTCAGTATAATAAACAGTCTTTGTCGCTCCGTCGTTGAAGAGTGGCTCACAACATGCAACGTTTCTTTTTTCCCAATATGACTGTTGAGTTATAGTTGTGTATTGACAAAATGGCAATCATTTTGACGTGATGGAGGAAAGGCGAATTTTGAATGATGATGATAATATAATGTTGATGATGACCAAGGCCATTTCCATTTTTCTTTGAATCCGTACGTACCCCTTGCACTGCAGTGTGCTGTGCGTGTACATTATACCTCTTCTTCTTGTCAACATCAATTCTCT
This sequence comes from Sinhomidia bicolor, assembly GCA_027743785.1. Lineage (NCBI taxonomy): Eukaryota > Metazoa > Arthropoda > Collembola > Entomobryomorpha > Entomobryidae > Sinhomidia > Sinhomidia bicolor. Next base: position 8,337 of record JAHZMT010004017.1, read on the forward strand.
TCACCATTTAACTACTTCTTTATCATTAACATATTATTATTATTATTGTGCACTTGAGGATTTTCGTAAAACAATTTACTAGGATCATCATTATTATTGCGTATAGCATCATCGGCCCCAAGTTATACAATCCAAGTTATGATCCACCACTATAGAGTCAAAATTAAATGCTCAGGTGTAGTAGCGCTTAATCAATCAATACTCAAATACATTTTATTATAATATTTGGGATTTGAGTCGCTTTTTGTTTGTGCCTGCGTAGCACTTTCATTCAAATTCAGTAATTTTCCAAAAGCAAAAGTGTACCTATGTGCACCAAAGTAGGAACGCAATATTACATAACTTACGCATTTTCATCATTATCATCATCATCACCGCCATTATTAGCTGTCATAAAATAAAAAGTTTGAATGAATGAATAATCGAGAGATGGATATTATATGGCGTTGGTGGCGCTACTGTATACCAACTATGTACTTACTGTTTTTTTATAGTAAATATTTTATGTTGATGTACAAACATTAAAATATTCAAAAAATGTAAGCTTATGGTGATGGGACAATGTATGTGAAGCTGCATAATATATTTTCTGTTTCTTATCTTTCTGGACAATAATTTGGCAGTAAAATTTTTGATGCATTAGTTTAATGCCGTCAATTTATGTTTACTGACGTTTGTAGGTTGAATCTATACCCAGATTATCACCACATTCAGTTCAGTACAATACAGTTTTACAATAAAAATTACGAGGATGAACGATAGTATAGGGTTGGTTATAGTTATAGTATGCTCTTATATAAAACTGCGAAAGCAGATTGACCGGTTGATTTTTTGCAATAGTTGGCGTTGCATAGTTCCGTTTGTCCATACATGCACTCGTTAATTAAATTATTTTCACTCATTATTGTAGCAAAAGTACACACTCACACAACCACTTTTATTTCTGAATAGTCCACGTTGTTTGCAAATGTCGGTGGCATTCAAAATCCCTTCAAAATTATTATCTTCGAAAAGCAGTTGCCGATTACCATTTGAGCATGCCTAATTAACAATTGTCAGTTCAAGTTTACAATTTGCAATAATGGAGTTTAGGGATTTTTAAAGCAATTTTTCTTTGTTTTGATTGTTCACAGTTTATTGATATCATTATGCACAACAAGGCAGTCTCTGCCACCACATCGTTAATTTTTGATCTGTGAGCTAGGAGCAGAACATTTGTACAAAACTAATTACAATTATCCCTTGTCATATAAAGTAGCACCACCATAAAGCTAACCACCACCGCTCAGCCTTTTTATGACTACACACATGGCCCTACTCTTTGCACTGTCGACAGAGTTGCTAATTGTTGAGACGAAGAAGGGAAGGAAAAGAGATCATTTTATCTATTCACACCTTTCAAACTTTGTAAAAATACACGACAATTTCCACACTATTTTATTGCTCTGCTACTACAATAATAATAATAGTAGCTGGTTCATTGCAGACTGCCTACTCCCATTAAAACAACAATATTATTTGCATTGATTCTCATAAAGTGTAGCAGCCTCCTGCTCCTCCATGGCGTAATGGGCATCATTTGAGCCGAGTGAGCAACATGCAAGTCTACTAATGTCATAAATTTTCCGATTGTACGTTTCACTCAAGAGAGACGCTGCTGCTGCTACACGGCCAATCCCCAACAATAATAAACGATAAAATATTGATATCGTTATAAAAGTAAAGTACACATGACATTTTCTTCTCGAAAAGCAAATCAGCCATATAATAATAATGAAGTGGATAAAGAAGAGAGAAAAAAAGGTTTTAAAAAGAAGTCGGTCCACTGTTGTTATATTGCTGCTCAGTGTTCACAGTGGAACACACGCTCATTGCCAATTTAACTTTATTAAATAACGACAGGATAGTGACAGACAGCTTTTTTCTCTGATGTAACTGCAGAGGAAAAAATATATCTTATTGTTGTATTTTGTGTGCAGAGCATAAAAAAGTTATATAGAAAATTTATTAGTTCTATTAATTGTGTTAGTCACATATCACGTCATAAAACCCGTTGAGAATTTTGATGAAAATCTTGGATGCTCTCTCTCTCTCTCAATCTCCCTCTCTCGCTCTTTTGCCACTAGCTGGCTGGCCTGGCTAACTCTTTCGACGACTTATTCTCAACAGGTATGAGCTGTGCATAAAACAAAAAAGTGCTCTCATAAAGCAAACCACGCCAATGTAGTCCGTCAACCACATTGTTAAAATGCTCTACTCTGTGTCCATCCAAGCGTACATAAATAATAGGCTATTACTCATTAATTGCAAATATGAATATGCAGTGCACTCTGTCAGAGAGTGCTGCTCGGTCCACACACGAGTAGAATGCTGCTTTAAAGTGAACTTGCGCGCTGTCAAATTATTACTGTTGACTGACATGAGCATCTCAAGAGTAGCAAACATGAATAATAAACAACAAATTTATCCTCTGACTGAGTTGCTGCTCTATAGGGTTATAGGTTAACTAACGAACGAGTAAAATCAACAATAATAATAATATTGTTATTTGCAATGATACCTGCGTAGCTGAGAGAGCTGATAGCGTCTATTAGAGCAATAAATGCTGGCCTGCCTGCCTGCCTGCTCTAATGCTTATGTGGTGTGCAAATCAGAGTAAAGAGGGGATATGAAGGTATCTTTGGAGAGACGAGAGAGCACGTTCGTCGTCCGTCATGAAGTATCCATTATTGAAGTGATCATCAAGATGATAAACTGCGGCCAGTCCATATCGTCCATCAGAGAATAAATCTAGAGAATATATATGCCCCGTTCCTGCACAACAACTACCTAGCAGGCAGCTTGCTAGTTTTCTTGAAGGATGTGGATGATAAAAAGCAATTAGACTGCC
>JAHZMT010004018.1:0-24141 GCA_027743785.1 Sinhomidia bicolor
TCGTCATTCAAAAAGTGGGACAGCATGCTAAATAGTAATGAAAAGCAAAATCTCTATTACGTACCATCTTTACAAAAAAAAAATATATAAAGAACAAGAATGTTGTGTAATATTAATATATTTGCGTAATCCACTTGTAGGTATTCTCATACTCAAGTACTCATCATCATCACTAGTTTATTGTGCTTTCAGCCAAAAAATTAAATGGGGCCGCCGTATGCACTGCAAAAATTTTTTCCTGGTGGGCGTCGTAAAAAAATGTGATAAGAAGAAACGGTAAAATTTTCACTTTTCTTCAAACACACACACACACACACACAAACACAGGTACAAAAAAAAAAACAAAATAAAAGTGGGTGGTCCTCCTTACCTTTTTGATGTTTCAGAGAAACTTTTACTGGTCATATTAACAGTAATAACATAGCAAGGTAAATGTGTACGTCATTAAAGTATGCGTATGAAACGTTCTGCTAACAGCCTCCCCGTTTACTCGCCTGTTGTTCTTGATGCTTTTCGCAGGAAAAAATACCTAATAATGTACATTATTATTATTATTACTATTACTATACTTATACCATAACGAGGGTGATAATGAAGATGAGAACATGATGATGATGATGATGACAATGTCATATCATCATCATCATCATTGTCCTCGGAAAACTTAAACTTTCCCTTTTGTACTCCAAAATGGGCAGTCTCCTCTTTTACCTGTCTTTTCATTACTCACTCTCGTCGACCCTTTCAAAGTAAAAGGCCATTGTACATTATGAATATGAGCAGCATGAAGCTTACAGGGTAAAATGGGATGAATCATGTTTTTGAGTAAGCGGAAAGTTTTTTTTATATATTTTGGCTGTAAGCTATATATATATATACAACAACTTACACTAACTAACTAACCATCCTTCTTGTTATTATTATTATTACTATTTGCTGTTGCTATGCACGCATCGCATTCCAGCTTTCCTAACTTGACGTTTCTGATTTCTGCTGACTTAAATTACTTGCTTCTTGTAAGTATGTATGTGTGTATGTGTGTATAAACGCTGCTGTTGTTGTTCTTTGAGCGGTAGATCTTTATAAAATAAATGCACATAAAGGGAACAAGTTTGCATCGTAAAGTGCTGTTGTTGTTGTTGTTGTCATCATTTCCTCTTATTTTATATCCTTCTACAAACTACCAGCAGCAATCTCGACACTGCTTACGGGCTATATAACGACTGACGACATTTTACGTTATTATTGTTATTAGTAGTTAGTAGACGTAGTAGTAGTACATAAAGTATATTCATTGTGTTTATAAACTGAAAGTAAAGTGACTACAAAGAACTTCTCAAACCTTGTCCGTTACGGAATCCTGTTATCTTTTGTTTTAAGAAATGCCTTTGCCTGGCATCTACTTTCTCCTTCTTCTCGGAAGACACATAAGAGAAGAAAAAATGTGAAAAGTGAAACTAAAGTGTGTACAAAGCAACGACATTTGCATAACATACCATAATCATATAACCAACCAGCATATTATCATACCTTTACCACTGCATGACCATGATGGTCATATATTATAATATGTAGAAATACCGTTGATGATGCAAAAATGAATTAATTTGAGGATATTTGTTTCATGTGCAAATTAAAAATAATAATAATAATAATAATACTTCTACCCAATAACTGTGGGAAATACTATTACTCACGTATTAATATACACGTGTTGTATTTAAAATCTTGGTGATTTGTTCAGTCGATCATATTCTCCCTAAAAAAATTTCCAAATACAAGGTTTTCAGATGCGGTCAGCTTATTTCACTAATCGTTTTTTGTACATTTTCTTTCGTCGTATGCATAACTTTTTCCCCCAGCAAAAAAAATGTTAACTTGCATATTTATTTATTGTCATCGTCACACTACTACTCTGTCCTATCACTATAATTATTTTATTACTCATCATCACATCGTCATCATGATTGCAGTGTGTTCACACTTTATGTTTTTTCTTTAAAGCAGTTCTCACACAAAATACATTTTTTTCACTCTCAACTGTTCGCTTCTACGTACTTACCACTTGTTTCATAAATATGAATGCGATGATGATGCTTCATCATCATCCATTTTTTGCTGACATGTTCATTCCGTGACGTGTCGAAATAAGGATGGAGTCTCTTTTTATCATCTATCCATCTATTTATCTATCAAGGGACACACTCTAGAAAATGATGGAGGACTGTGCTTATTTAACTTTCCAACTTTTTTTTCGGCGTTTAAAAACCTCCATCTTTTTTTTGTTTTTCTTCCCTCATGAGAGAAACTACTATATGCTGATGTTGGGTGTGGTGAAGTATCAAAGTAATTTAGTGAAAGTGCTGTATATTTAAACGCTATAAAACATAAATTTTATTTTTTTATGCTGCTTCGACTCAACTATGTAGATCTACTAAAAATATTGTAAATACAGACTTTTTTTTCTTGTCGCCTGACAGCCCTTTATCGCCTGTCGGTGTATTATTTTGATGCCAAGTTTATGATAAGCATTTTATTTATTGAACTTTCCGTTTTCCTTGCTCTACGAAGCATCACCACCTCTCTCACAAGGAATTCACAGGCTGTGCCCACTAAAATGCATAACATAACTTAAACTGCACAACCACGTATGTAACTACTTGTGCACAATGGCAACCTATAATGTCCAGCCTAGTGCAGAACTAAGGTTAGAGGTTAAGCTGTGTAAGGGTTGTGCAAATCGTATAGCTTGGGCATTTTAGCAGTAGCCGGAATTCTCTGGTTTAATGAATGAACCTCGACATAGCTGGAAAATAATATGTGCTGCTTCACTGTCACTATCATCATCATATTGCTTGCTCGCTTCGTTTTTTTTGTATCACACTGTGAACGTAATCTATTCTCCTGGAAACGTCACCCATGTCAGTGGAAAAAGTTGAAATGAACCAAGAGATATATTATGGTAGAAAAAAAGAATGACAGATGACAGGGAGAAACATAACGGTTTCGCTGTGCTGTGTGTAGGTTGGCATTTCTTTTTTTTTCGTGTAGTTTTTTATGATGTGGATATGATGATGATGATGATGATGATGTGATGAGAAAATTTATGCAGCAAGCAATGCAAAATGTATCTAGAGTATATATGTACCTATGTAAGTATGTGCATGTCTTAACGTGTATGCTTCTCCTTTGCTGCTGCTCTGCCACTTTACCCTTTGTTGATTTTTTTCCCAAGCCTTTGATATGCACAAAGGGCAACAATGCAATTTATTTTCACAAACACCACCATCATCGTTGAAATAAACAGCTAGCCAGATGAGGATGATGATGCTTTTACACAGAGTCTTGTCTATGTGTGTACTTGTGTACACACGTATGAAGAAGCAAAAAAATATATATATAAATGTGAATCAAGTCTGTCAGCCGTCAACACAGTTTACATTTTTTTACCAGTGTAGCAAATAGCAGGGATAGTGTCGGCAATGCTAGTGACAGTAGCAGTGCCAAGGTGAAAGCTGTAAAGTCATAAAGCCATGATTTTATCCAGAACTTGTTTTCCTTCTCTGCAAACAAAGCCATTTCAGATAAGCTACGTTGCATGTACGTAGGTACGTTCCACTTGCTTATAACAAGACATTATTATTATTATTATTATTATTACATTACCCCAGTACATACGCAGTAGCAGAAGTAAAATTCATGTAGGTAGGTATGTGCATTCAGCAACAGCGTTTACTGTTGTTGTTGCTGCTGCTGCTGTTGTTGTTGTGTGTGCTTTGTCTCCTGGGGTGAAGAAAAAATGTTCCACTGAATCCTTTCAGACAAGCACATTGGGAGAAAGCAGAGGAGCTAAAAAGCTGCCATTTCGCTTTTTTTCTTTCTCTCTCTCTATTTCTCTCTCTTTTTAAAAAAAAACTCATGTACCATCACACTGTTTCACTTTTTTCTTCGTAATACATTATGTAGTCCCGTACGTAACAAGTTCATCTGTTAACCTTACTCTCTACTTCAACTTACTGTATCTCATTTACTTTATGTTTTGGCTGATGCCAAAAAAAAAAAAAGAAAGAAAGAAGAATGGGACGAAAAAAAAACCATGCAACATCCCTTTTTCTTCTTCTTTTCCTTTTTTTTAAAAAAATGTCAGGAATTCACATACATTCTTTTATCGCTTATTTTTTTCGCAACACCACTACCACCACTGGTTTCAGATATCACTCACCACCACCACCACCACTGTACCATCACACCAATAATGTTGAAGAGCTGTGCTCCCCCTTACTTTCTCTTTCTTCTCCTTCTAAACCATTACTTTAGCACCACGGTCACTACTACAACTACTAGTTGTTTTGCTTTTGTACAAAACTGCATATAGACACACACACACACACACACGCAAGCCTGTCATGTTCTTATCAGTATTCAATGGGGCTGCATTTATTGTATGTACGTGTTTGGGATTATATAGAGCATGACCTAGGAGATCCCTTGCTGGTTCCTTGTCTATCTTCTTCTTCTTCTTCTCCTTCGTCTGCAAGTGAAGAATTTGATAAAACCTCATTTCCCTTGTTTCACGCTTTATTTATTGTTCATTGAGTCGGTCAAACATGTTCTTCACTCTTTACTCCTGCTCCCCAGCACGGCTACTGCTCTTCTTGTAGTCTGCCTTTTTTTCACTTTCTTCAATAAATTTGCAGTAATGTAATGTCGAGTAATGCATTACAACGAGTTCTGTTTCACTGTTGGAGCACAACCCCGGCAGCGGCTATGGAGGAGCTAGCTGTGAAGAAGCAAAATAGATTCATTCATTCTGTATTTCTTGGGTACTTCAGCCTTGTGTGTGTGGTGTGTGTTTTTTTTCACTTCCGCAGGCTAGATTTAAATCAGTGGGAGAAAGCACCATTTTTTTCTGTTTCTTTACAAGAACTTGATGTTTATTATTATTTCTTGAGGGAAAATAAGAAACGCAAAAAAAAGTTGGCTGTCAAGATTTTTAATATTAGATTACAGCAAAGAGGAAAAACACTTTATGCTGATGATGATGATGATGCTGTGGAGATAGGAAGGTCAGAAAAGTGTAGAATGACTTTTTTGTTTCTTCATCTTTCCCTTCATCTCTCTGCAGATGATTTATTCTATTGAATCAAATCCAATTTCGCTTTAGGACTCGTGCTAAATGCCTGCAGTGTATGAAAAGATTAAAAAAATCCTTTTTAGAAGGAAGAAAATAGTTTTTTACAAAAATTATACTGAAAGTGGTCAGAAGAGAAAATTTGCACCGGTGGTGGTGTAGTAATCCCATGCATTTTTAAATCCCATGATTAAAAAAGACTGCGCTTCCTGGGGTACTTTTTTTCCCATGGCGTGTCATCATAAACAACAAGTAGTTTTTCCCAAAAAAAAATTCACTACCAAGCTGGCACTTTCCATTTTAACTTTCTCATCTTTTCCTATAGTATCTGGCCTCCAATGTGTTGAATCATAACTATTGCCGTGTAGTAGTTGCGCTTGTTTCGCCAAAGTATTAGCAGCAATGAATGTTTTATTTTAATTTGTTAAGCAAATAAACCTCACAATTTGCTTTTCCACTAGGTTAGTCGGAGCTAGTCAAATATATAATCTCACTATCCATTTGAGTTAGAAAAAGACATGAATGGTACAGTAGTAGTGATATGGTACAGACAGAATGTTGTAACGATTTCACGATTTCACACGGTTAACCGAGTAGAATTGTGCCTCTGATCTTTTTTGTTTTTTTGATGTTGCTACTACCCAAATGTAGAGGTATGTCTGGAAAAGGTATGTTTTCTTTTCTCTCTAATCCACAACAGAGCCTTCAAAAACTCTTTGATCCAATATTTACTTTGTTAATGACATTCCTTTTGAGACTAGCAGAAATCCTACCTTGTTCCACATTCAGTAAACAAAGTATTTTATTTAACTCCTTTGAGCAATTTATTTAGCTCAATGATTTATCTATCCAATTGAGAATTAATTTGGGAAGTGTATATCTAAAAAGGATGTTTGCATTTTGGAGAAATAAATTTCTTGGGAGAATTTTACTTGGAAGGTAAAAGTCGTGATGGCTTAGTTCATTATTTTGAAGTGCAGCTTTTGCCAAGATACATGCTGACGTTTTACCAGTTTTTTTTATTTGCAAAATGATATTGTGTACTTTTTAATGGTAAGTCATTTGATTGGTACTCAATTTTGCTTGCAAACAAATACGTTTACGTAAGTTCCTTATGGCGTAAGCGCAATACAAATTGATCATTATTTTTTGCAAATAAAATCACCACATCTTTGTAAACATGACAACTGCCATCAGAAAATGCCACATGTCACCGACAGAAGCTCAACAAAACCCGTTGAGAATCTCCCATGGCGTGTTCGCCAGAGTTCTATTGATAACAACTGTCTTCCAGGAACGATCTTAAAAAAATATATATACGATCTTTACCAATTTATCGATATGGCTAATAATGTCAGTTTTTCAAGCTTTTTCAGAACAGTCAAAACCATTTTTTCCGAACAACAAAGATCCTTTCCTTATCTCTGTACATACTCTAAAAAAGGATGGACCAATTTGGTTGAACCTTGGAATGAGGACAAGATAACCTATTGCCTATACACCAAAATTTAATAGCAAAGAATGACATGAATGACTACTAATGACATCATTAGTTCAAATATTGAAGTAGAGGGTACTCATACGATGCCATACGATTCATATGTAAATGTCACATCGGTTGATTCACTCTGGTCTCACAACCACAACACCTCACTACAATATAATACTGCTCGCATCGTATCGTATGGGTATGGTTGGTTTTTTTTTTGGATCATTGTCATCGTGTCCAACTCACTACTCTACACTCCATGTTTGCACTAATGATGTGAATTTTAGTATTAGAAATTCATTTAATTCTTAACTATTGAATAGTATAACCTTGGAGTTCAAGGGATACCAAGAAAGAAGCCTATTGACTTTCAACCAAACTGGCGCAACCTTCTGTGTTACAGAGACGAAGAAAGGATTTCTATTTCCGAAAAATGATTCTAGCCGTTTTTAAAGAGCATGAAAAATTGGCATCATTATAGTAGCATTCTACTATGCTGGTATTATGCTAGTAGTGTAGCAGTATTCAAGTATAAAAGATAAAAATGAAAGGGCACATGCATAATAGAGTATATACCTATATGCAATTATAACACCGTTTTGCATTTATAAGTGTACTCCCGTTCAATTTGAATGGCTACCTCATATTTTTTATTTCTTTTTAAATTATTCTATTTCTCTACTACAAGTAAGGTTTTTACCAAAAATAACATTTCAATCTGACTGACGTCAACGATTGGGTCAGCGTTAATTTTAAATGCAGATTTTACTCCGCCTACTCCTTTCTAAAACTTCTTTTTTCATAGTATAGCAAGCATTTCAAATGTTATGATTGACATAAAATCTCAAAGACATAGAAATGGTCAAGAAACAAAGTCAAAAAAGTATAAATCACAGAGCTGTCTAGCTAAACTCCATATACAGATGCATCTACGTGTAAAAATCCGTATCTCCGTAGCTTTTACCAGATGAATGCAAATTAGACCTCGTTTTTTCGTATCGCCTTTTGCCATTTTAACAGTAAATTCATTCGAAATTCTAGTAAATTTGGAGCAAGGTGTATATAAAAGTTATTGATGATACAAGACTTGTTAAGATTTGATAAAAGTCCCATGTAAAAACTTCAGTTGGCACTTTCCAATAATATACTCATGAGAACCAAATCGCATGCACTTTGTCAGAATTAACTGACTGACAGCAGTATAGCAGCAGCAGCAGCAGCGACAGTAAAATTGTGCTCGTTTTTTTCAGTATGGAAAGCAAGGAGCGCAATTTATTTTTGCAGTTATGTTCCAATCCACAACTCACTCCACTTTCCAACCTAATGGATGCATCATAAAAGTGCAGAAGGTCAGGTAGCAAAGCGAATAATGCATAGCACATAGTAGCATTAGATAAAAGTATAATGGCACTAGTGACAGTGCGCTTGTTTGCAATGTAATAAATTTTGACAGTGGCTTGCAGACAAGGTTTTGAATGAATCAATTTTGTGTCAAAAGTACAAGTAGGAAAAAACACGATTTTCTATGAATATAATAATTCTATAGCACTATATATAAGTGAGTAGCTTACCTTTGAGTTTAGATTCCCACAAGTGACGCAGACTTCAATTTATTAAAAAACTTAATTTGATTGTCGCATACGTCCATTATGAACTTGTGCGTGTTTTGACTTTGGTCGTCAATTTATATATTTATAATAATGACCATTGCAAACTCATACTAAAAGGGACGAATATAGTTTCAAAAACTGCGGAACAAGTGCTCAGAAGCTTTGTTTTATAAATTTTAGTGCGTGTATTTCAAAATTTGATAGATTTTCACGTAGTCTTATTTCAGGTGTAGTTTACGTCCAAAATGTATATAAAATTGACTAGAATGCATATGAATTTTTGTGATGATTTTTTAATTCTCCAGAGAGCTTTAAAGTTAGGCAACGGGGCATGTTGAGAACTGCTCAACTTTCTTTCACTCTCCGCTTTTCTCTTATAATTTCACTTAACTTTTCATCGCTACAAATTCATTTACAGATTTCTTACTTATACGCCATTACTTAAATTTGTCGAGTTTTTTTTCTATTTTAATTAAGCATTTCAGAAATTTTCTATATAGATACTTAAGATACATACACGTTATTGCCAATAATTGTAGTTAGATTTGCTGTAGTAGTCCGCAACGTCTTTAATTAAAGGTTACATTATTAGGGAACCCACGGTATTGGGGAGCATATTTATTATTACGTTCATTTCTTTAAACCACTATCGCCACATAAGACTTTCTCTCTCTCTCTCTCTTTAGTTTTATAAACGTCCACACCAAGCCGACCTCAACACAACCCTCATTTTCTACCACACATGAGCACAAGGCCTTTTAATAAATATTATCCTATCTAAGCGTGTTTTACTTAAGCTTTTCACCGCGAAGCATGTTGTGTAGTTATTATTATTATCATCAAACTTTTATTATTATTACTACCAGTACTAGCATACACACAGCCACACTACTAACAGCGTCACTACCACCACCACCATCATCAGAGCACATTTACTACCACCAACTTATTTAGCAACATTGCCACCACCACCACCACCACCACCACTTCTAATGGAACATCGCATCGCACAAGTAAAAGAGTGGGATGAAGGGCTCGTTCGCATATAAAACTGATCGTCATCATCACGTTTTATTAGGTTAGCATTAATGCTGGTTCAAAACATAATAATAACTCTGCTGCTCGTTTTGCCTTCTCTTAAAAATAATAATAATAAAACGAAAACTGCTGCTATTACTGCCAATTCTACTCACCGTATTATTTTTTGTGAAAGGAGCAAAGACAGAAATTGCCGATTTCTGGTCTGCAATAACTATTTAATGTACTTGCCGAATGCGTAGTAGTACTAGTAGTAGTGTGCTTGGTGGGCTGGGTGAAACGGAAGGAAGAACTTGTTTGGAAAATAGATTGTTTTACATGTTGGTATGCTCAATAAAAAACATGTCGTACATCAAAAAACTGCTCTAAATGCACATGGCAAATATTATATGCATGTATTGCTACATTACATGCAAAATCAATGGAAATATACAAATTTCAATTTTCTTCTGGTAGCGAGTCGAATATGCACACTGTTATTAACTAACTAAAAGTAGCGAAGCTGCTTTGCTGTCTGTCGGTAACTTGATATTGCTGGAAATTTTTTTTAAATCCTGTTTTCAGCATTCAATTGTCTACCACGAAGGAAGTGAGTAGAAAATTGATTTTTCTACGCTGTTCTGATACTTGGTCTAGTTTATTAGCTAGGTAGACAGACAGACACATACACTCATAAAAAACGCTCGCATTGTTTCACATTTTAGATGTCGTACATCAAAAAACTGCTCTAAATGCACATGGCAAATATTATATGCATGTATTGCTACATTACATGCAAAATCAATGGAAATATACAAATTTCAATTTTCTTCTGGTAGCAAGTCGAATATGCACACTGTTATTAACTAACTAAGTAGCGAAGCTGCTTTGCTGTCTGTCGGTAACTTGATATTGCTGAAATTTTTTTTAAATTCTGTTTTCAGCATTCAATTGTCTACCACGAAGGAAGTAAGTAGAAAATTGATTTTTCTACGCTGTTCTGATACTTGGTCTAGTTTATTAGCTAGGTAGACAGACAGACACATACACTCATAAAAAACGCTCGCATTGTTTCACATTTTAGTATTTTTGTGGAGCAGTGATGTGACAATGTTTTTGTATTTAATCACGTTCCCATAAATCATAACTGTGGTAGTAAATTCATGGAAAGCATTTCCGAGCAGGGTACCTATCTAATTTTGTATCTCCACCACATTGTATACTATACCTGTATCTACGCCTCTGCTGCTAACACATAAAATTGCACGCATAACGATAACCAGCAAAGATAAAATGCTTTTAGACAGCAGGGTAGTTTTGTGTAGTGTTTCCCAAAAGTCAACCTCATACCCTTTCCTGAGCATTTCTATACCGATAAACGTACCCCACAAAGAGACACATCTAAACAGGCATGCTGGAAGCTAAATCCTTCTAATATGACCAGTGGCATGGTCAGAGGAAATTATTTGTTTTCTGTTCTGTGATGATGATGATATGATGATGATGATCGTCAGCGTTAAAAATGAGTTCCGGGCAGTAATAAAAAATGACTATGATGTGCTGTACAGCACAGCTATTATGGAATACAAAGCTGTTTGGAAAGATGTGACATGATGATTATTTCAATTAGCCCCGATAAACGTATTCGCATGTATTATTACATGCATGACTCTTTTGAGGGCAAAAAAAACCATAGAAGTTGTCATTGAAAATACATGGAAGCACCTTTTCTTCGTATACTCATTGGAGATAATAATTAAGTAAAGCANCAAAAAAACCAATACAGTTGTCATTGATAATACATGGAAGCACCTTTTCTTCGTATACTCATTGGAGATAATAATTAAGTAAAGCATAAAATAAACTATCCGAGTAAAACATACACACTTGTTCAAAAACGGATTCACTAATCAATTTACATTTTCGATCTTTTTAAACTTTTAGAATGGACTTCCGTCACCGGAGAATCCCTACGTTTTTAATGGAGATTACGTTGATCGTGGCAAGAAGAGTATCGAGACACTTCTGGTGCTGTTGTCTTGCTTTATTATGAGCCCAGACACTGTGTACTTGAATCGTGGAAATCATGAAGATCAGGTTATGAACATGAGGTAAGCAAAATAGGTTATAGTATTAGTAATAATAATAATAATAATAACAACAACAACGGAAGCGACTCCAAAATTATGAAGCAATTGTTAAAAACTAATACTTACTGTACGTTCACGAGAAAATAGTCCTTTTTTCGTATTGTTAGTTTGCCAAAATAATTTAACCAAGTTATTATACTTTGCCAATTATTCACTTTCCATTTTTTCAATGCAGATACGGATTTGTTCGGGAAGTGCGACTAAAGTACAAGGTAAGAGAAAATAATTTATTTTCCATTTTATTTTTTTACTGCGCTTAGGAGTACAATGGTTAAAGTTGTTAAGAGCACAATATCATGATTTAATGATTTTAAAAAATACAGTAGTACAGCTTAAAAGTAAGTTTGCTTGGAATTTTTTTTTTGTGTTTTCATGTTCATCATTAATTCGTAAACTGATCCGTTGTGTTTTTATATTTCCCAAATGTCAGTAGAGAAAGCATGCCATTAAAATTATTACAGCTATAAAAGCTGCGTGTCACATTTCCGGTGACATTTCTTTCATGTGTAGGCATTCGACATGCACCACCAACTGAAAATCGTCATTTTGTTTTATTACCTAGCTAAACGAAATATTTATGAACTTGTGTGTGCGTGTGTTTTTTTCTGTAGAAATGTGTAAATGTAGAGAAAATATAAAATAAATTGAAGCGGTTTGCATTAGCAATAAATTTTACTTTTGCGACCACGTAAAAGAGAGAAGAAAAAATGAGAAAAAAGTAACCTAAATGGGTAGTTTACCATATTATTATTTCCCATAAAATCGACTTTACAAAATAATTTAATAGAAAGCAAACCAGAAAGGTATTTTTTTTGGATTTTCCAGGAAAAAGGTGTAAGTAGAAAATCTCATGCAAGGGCGACTTTTTAAAGGGGAAAGTGTGTACAACAAGCCTGTATAGCTTTCATGTAGTGGTCACGGACAATATTTATTAATAATAATAATATCAACAACAGGAAACTTTGCTGCGATGATATACACAGATAAGCATGAATGGCTACCATAGCATTAGGGACTTTGAGCAAGTTTGCTGTACTCGCATTTTGGAAAGATGGATTTCGGGACTAATTTGACTATTTTGAAGAATAAAATATCAAGTAAACATATTCTTGTAGCTACAAAATTAATGATAAAAAGAAAAAAAAGTCAAACTGGTAAAATTGCATGTTTCTTTTAATTGTCAACAGTTCACTTGTCTAATTTGCCGAACTTTGTCATGTTCCTCTCGATGACAACAGTTGGTAATTGGAAATTGTATCCAAACTTGAGAGTAAAACTCAAAATAGATGATCGTATTTCTTCAAAATTGTAATCCGAGCCTAGGTACACACTCTGAAAACTTTATTTCCAGTTACGAAACACACAAGCACATTAGTACTGTTATCCTCCATGCTTACTTTTTTGATCTTTACAAATTAATTTAGAAAGTCGTCAGCATCAAAATACCATACATTTGTAGTAGTAACTATTCTAACATTTGGGTAGAGAACATACATACTTGTTTTTCTTCCTCTTCCCCTTGTACAACTTTTTCACGGTTGAAAATGAACAGTTGAGAGAAAGTTCAGGAGTAATCTCAGCAGTGGCAATAATAATGTTTATGTACAATCGGGTGCAACATACAAACAACAGCTAACAATAAGTAAGTAGTTATTATTATGAATACATAACACTATTCGCATAATAATAATATGTAGAATAGTTCAGTTCTGCATTATATGGCGTAACTCTGCTACAACTGTGTTTGCCGAGTACGAAAGGCATGTTGCTGGTTGGTGGTGGGTGGAAGCTTTGCAATTTGTAATCTGTCAAGGAGGCTGACAGGATGGGAAGAAGCAGCAGAACGAGATTATTTCCATGAATAAGGAGCCAACTCGAAAAAGCACATAAATTATCAGAGTGCATATTATGTGTGTATATATATTAGTTTACCTAACATGAAGAAAAGTGCAGAAGGAGAAAAAAGCAAAAAAAATAGCTTTGGCAAATGCAATATGGCAATTGCTTTCCCATCCTCTTCTGTGCCCCACCACCACCACTACCACCACCAGGTATAAACGGTTGTGGTTGAATGGATTTACAAAAAAAAAGTTTTGGTGTGTGTGTGTGTGTATTTGCTTTTCTACTAATCCATTCTCCTTTTCATACACATGCTGTTAAAAAGAGTGATTGCACTGCACTCCTCTCCAGTAGTGGGCTATTGATGTATTCAATATTTTCCATGACTGAACAGTACCCATTCAACTCAAGTGACATGATATTTATTATCTCTTTCTTGATACTTTTTTTTTCGAGAACAACCTCATTGAATAAAATTTGTTGTCAACGGCACATTTTGATTTCTCCGTTCAGAGAATAATAATAATAATAACTGGAGAGATATTGTTGATAAGTTGTTGTTGCTATCAGTATGTATCCTATGACGGATTGCTTTTCTACTAGTTATGCTGTGCTGATAACAGTGTGTTTGTGGTTTAGCAGTTGCTGCTGCAAGCAACATTTTTTTAACATTTAATTTTCATAATGCATTCTCGTATCGTTCCCCAGGTGAACAATGTAGATGGCTACCTACTCTGTGTTTAGTTTTCAATTTGTTCACCATATTTTTGAAATAATGGTTCACACGCTTTTATCTAAAGAAAAAACAAGCTAAAATGAGTGAACTTGCTTTTCTCACTACCTACTTGGCTTCGAGAGGCAATTTATAGTCGGGTTGATTTTGATTCTCGGTGATCTGCTGAGATGATTAACTAATAATAAAGTACCCATAGACAATGACTACGTTGTAGCTTCCTAACAACGCATTTGTTTTGAAGACGTTGTTCAACCAATTACAAAGACAACACACTATGTAATCTCTGATAATTATCGGCAGTAAACTGGCACTACACGATTCAATCTACTTCAAGCGCATATTATCATTATTATTTATGTGGGACTTAAAAGTATATACATACATGTATTCCCTAGCAAACTCTAGAACTGGTCATGAATAGCAAAAGTGGAATTGATATAAAAAGCTTTTTTCCTTCCGGTTAATATATAACATTTTGTACCTATAAATTGCTTAAATTAATAATGCAAAACAATCATAATGCCTTGTGACGGCATCAACATCAAAATCCAAATTAAACCTGAATCGTACGGATACACGCACGGAAAAAAAACTTTGGAATGGGTAGTTTATTTAATAAACCTGAAATTAAAGTGCTGTTGATTTTAATATGAAACACGTGTGAACATTATATGGACGTAAATATTTATATATTATTAAAAACCTTGTTTTGCTATTCAGACACAATTCTGTGTTTAGAGCATTAACTAATAATTAAGAAACACGTTTGTTTAGAAAATAAATTTAACGTCAACTTGTTATTTTCTGTTTTCTTTACACTATGTCTTAAGCTACACTTAAATTTGTTTACAATTTTTTTGCCTCTGCTGAGTGATAATTACATATTGACAACAGAATATTAAAACATTGTAATGTATTAAGACGTGCTAACAGCAAAATGTAAGAAGGGGCGATGATAATTTTGCTGAATATTTTGGATAAAGTGGTGTATGGCTAACGGCCAAAAATATTGTATATTATTGTCATTGTTGTGTAGAAAATATGTTTTTAGAGAAAGAGAGAGAGAGCGGAAAAGCACATCAACTTTGGCTAATTTTGCTAATCTATTTACTTCGTGTCCCTAGGCTCGTCGTCATTGTTCAATAATAGATCATCACTTCACCATGATGGAAAACGTAGAAAAGAACATCATCATCAAGTCGCAAGGCGTGTGAAATGATAAGATTTACTTACAGCTTATATCTTCCCATTGAAGCACGTACTGTCCTTTGAGAATGCTTTTGTCATAGTCATGGTGGTGGTGGTGATGATGATGATGATGGTGATGGACTATGGAATAATAATGGAGTTTCCATGTACCTTACATTCACTCTTCTTCTTTGCCAAAGGCACAATTGAAAAGAATATTATTTTGCGAAATATGCATACTTGTTGTTTTCTTTATATCAGATTTCTATAAAACATGTTGTTGTTCATGGTGGAACATGGACTTTGCGACTATGAACACGGTTAGAGCTTCTTTATAGCCGTGCCATACATGACAATATGCATGTCCATTTCATTCTAGTTGGTATTTTCTTTCCAGATGAAACAAAATGCGAGGCAATGTCGACGTCAACACTGATCTAGCAGCAATATAAAGCATATGTATATACAACGTATATGTATATATAGCTTTGCCTTCAATTTTCCAGATTGTGGAATAATACAGAATATTGAGACAACCAACTTGTTTTGAAAACAATTTAAAAAATCAGGAGAAGAAAGGTGTTGGAAGTGCAGTGTGAGTGAATAGTAGTGGAAACGACTATGCAAAATGTCAAAGTACATGTTCTGAATATGTTCTACTTTCGTTACACAGTTATCAAATTTTTGGTTTGACACTGGATGTTTTTCATTTTCTACCATTATGTATGTAATTTACGGAACAATACTGCTTTGGCGTTTTGCGTAATTTGTAATTTTAATTAGAATTGGTTCAAGTTGAAAATGCTTCAATTTAATAATTTGCTTGTCGCTCGCTGCTGCCATAACTTACATGAATATGAATATGCTTCATCACCACTACTCACCACTTGCAAATGCGTCTACCAAAACAAACGGAAACTAATAAGCACTATAAAGCTAAACTTGCTTAATTTGTTTTTGCTTCAGAACAGAATATTTAGTAAGTATTCAATCAACATACAAATGCACCCAACCAAAAAAACTTCAATCTGTGTTTGGTAAGCTGTAATAGAAAAAAAACAACCGCATCAAACCAGTCATGACTGTATTTTAAATAAATGAATTTCAACTTTATTTTCAATACAATGTATCCGCTTTGATATTACAATATTGTCCATGCGTTTTAAACTTCAAACAAAATACACTTTAAATTATTATTCTATTCAAAATTTTCATAATAAACAGTCTTCTTGTTCACACAATCATACCTTTTACTTACACCAAGGTGTCCATTTTTTTAGAATGCTACAAGTTATGCACCACTTTGCTGTCACCTCTAGCCAACATTGATTGTATAAGTTCGACTAACTTGACTTGTCGAGACGAGACGAAAAATCTTTTTCAAGCAACTTTTTGTCTATAGCTCTTTATTATTATTATTATTATTTTATCAAGATTCAGGTACCCTCAGCAGCCAAATCTTTGCAGCCACCAACAACTACTCTACAAGCCACACATCAACCTCAAGTTGAATTTGAAAAGTATTACAGTAGGTTCAGCACGAGAACTGCACAACTAACATAGAGGATAGTGACTCTGTTGGCAAAGTTTTTACATAACATAAGCTGCTTAATTTTCCTTGAAAAACCATCAAAACTTCATTGCTCCATTCAGAAGAAGCAGCAGCAGCAGCGGCGGCGGCGGCGGAAGAGAGATGTTTTCTTTTTGTTGCTCTCCACTTCTCCACCCACCCATGGTGGTGATGATAAGTATGATGATGAGGACGAACGGTGTGTCTGTGAATATAGTAAAATAAAAGGTATGTATGTGTGTGTAGGCAGCCCGCATCATAATCGTCAAAAGCTGTAGAGAGAAAGGATGAGGCGACTTGTAATGATGATGAAAATGATACGATGTATGTGTATGCTTATGTTTGTGTTTGTGTGTGTGTCCATGTGAAAGTACAAGCAAGTGAAAGGAAAGGACTCGTCTTCTCAAATGCAAAACCATAAAAGTGGTTGTTGGTTTGTGCTGTTCTGTTTCCTTTCAAAAGACCACAACATGCTAATAATGTATGTGCATAAGAACACATACACGCTTACTCACGCTTTTCACAATTTTGTGGATGAAATGAAATTGCCAAATAAAAAACAGCAGAATAGTAATAAGTGTAAAGAAAAAGGCAAGATCTGTACACAGATAGAGGATAGGTGTATATGTGTTGTTGAATATATACATGAGTAGGTGCATAATATTATATAATAATAATAATAATAATAATAATAACAACTTGCTACTCAACTGCCACTACTACTCCATTTGCATTTGCTTACGTACTTTACTTAATGCAGAATCTGCATTCCACCAACTTTTTCCATGTAAAACTTATATGAGCAAACTTATGGGGAATAATAAGAGTAATGTGGTCCCCAGCGTCGTGAAAAGCCTCATTTGTTGTAAATTCTCCCTCAAGAACCTTTTCTTGTGGTGGTGCTGGTGATAATGGTAAAAGTGTGAACGAGAGTGAATTTTTGCTTGTCGACGTGACTACTACACATACACTTACTTGTAGCAGTAGTAACAGTAGTAGTAGTGTATTCATACCCCTTGCCTACTACTTACTACTACACTTCTTTGCTCCTTCTCTTTTGCAAAATTCCAACCAACTTGTCGTTTTTCCATCTTTATTCATGATGACGACGATGATCATGATGAATTTTACAAGAGGTGAATGTATATCTGACTGACCATGAACGATAGTAGCTAAGTGCACGGAAAACACACACGAATGGTTTGTCTAGTCTAGCCATTTGTTTGTTTTGCAGACTTTTTCTTTACAAAAATATGTAATGATTAAAATTCGCTCGTAACTTACCAGTTGCATAACCAAACCTTGCAACGAGTTTTTTTTAATGAGCGAGCTGGGAAAGAAATTTATACACATTTTACTTTTCCTTTGCATTTCTTCATCTGCTCCTGATTGCTTTACCAATGAAACAAAAAGTTTTTAATTTGATTTTCATTTATACTATCGCCTGCCACACAGAGCTTCCAGATGACGGTTGGCACTTGTTATTATTAGCTTTATGGCTAAATATTTCGAAATATTGCTCAATAAGTATGCATGTATGTAGGTATATACCGAAAAGGATCAGATCACCAAACTATTTTTTCAGATCAGAATACATTCAATATGCATATAGGTACTATATATTATTTAGTTGTGGCATCATGCTGTCGAACAGTCGAGAGGAAAATGAAAAGTTTTTTGATGAATCATATAATTTTCATCAGCCAGTCAAGACGCAAAAAAAGAGAATGGTTTTAAGCATAGTCACCGTGTTGTTATTTTATGTAGCCGAAAAAAATGTGAGAAAGCAATAACAAGTGTTTTATTATGTCATTGCATTTTGAAACCACAACTTCTCCGCTCCTCGGCTGTTTTCATGCTGCCAATTTTATTATTTATGTAGACAGACAGGTACATACATACATGCCATGCCAGAGTAATACGAGATTGAGATGGAATGGAACGCGATGGCAGACTTGCGTTTTTTTTGAAGGGGATGAATGCTTCATGGGTTGACACGTTTTATTTAGTTTAAAAAAATTTTCTTCTTCTTCTTCGTCGACGTCGTCTTCTTTTTCTTCTGTGACTACTGGTGTATACTCATACCCCACCAGTCACATTCACATCTCCTTTATTTCCTGTGTGTGTGTCAATAAAGTACAGGAAAAAGAAAAGTTTCTCATTTCCCAGGACTTTTATTTATATTTTATGATTTTTTACTTGCATGCACGAAACTGACGGGGGACGACGCTGAGCTGTGTGCTGTGCTGTGTGCTCTCTCAATCAGTTCAAAGTTATTTTTCAAGGAAAATAAAGAAAATGCCAAGGTCGTGTGTTTTGTTGGTGTGTGTCATGTGTATGTGTGCGTCGTTATTATTGCTACCACACGCCCGTGAAAATGCATAAAAAGGGAATGAACTTTTTTATTTTGCAATATATGGGCTTTATACATACATACATACATACATACATACATCTCCATGATATTTTCTTGGCATTATTGTGTAAAATTAAAGTTCGCAAAAGTATCAACTTTTTTAATGCTACCTTCTTTCTCACTTTCACATAAAAGGTAAAACAAGTGGAAAGAAAGAAGGAGCAGCATTTGCGTTGTAAAAATCCAAAGAATGTAAAAAAAGTGTGTGTGTGTGTATGTTAGGTAGCTGGTGTAGAGAGGAAAGTGGAAAAGACGTGAAGGAATTTTTTTTTGCTGTATGTGTTGTTGTAGTTGTAATAATAGTAGTAGTAGTAGCGTTCGTGTAGGATGCTTCCGGTGGTGAGAGCACATCAGGGTGATGAATGTCCTACCATAAAAAGGCTAATTTACGCGTCAGCCAAGTTTTTCTCTTGTTTTTCCTTTTAACAGGATAAGAAGCTTAGTAAATTAGCAATTGTGAATGGAGACGACGACGAGAGGGAGAGAGTGAATGAGTAGGTATTATGGACTGACTGTATGTCTGGAGGAATTAGGAAATGGACGAGAAAGGAGGAGAGTAGATTTACTTTTGAAAAGATAGATTGGAGTGCATGAAAAGAGACGGGGAGCCATTTATTTTGCTGTTGATATTGTATATATGCATATATATATGTACCTATATATGTATACATTTATATTTATATAATATATTTTATTTCAAATACACAACTACACAAAAACTTCAATACTGTGAGGATGATGATGCGACGTTATTACAAAAATACACAAGGCGTGAAGTCTATTCGTTCAAATGGCACTGTAAAGGCAACAACCATCCGTTACTGACTCAAGTGCCCGACATTTTAACTGTGGACGAGATTTAAAATAAAATACTATTTGAGCACCCAGTACAAAAACAACTGGGGATGTTTTGGAATTGTAAAGGAAACGGATTTTGAATAATAATTTGACAATGGAATTATTCAAGGTAAAAAGCTATCTTCAAACCTTTCGCTTTCTCGTGTTGTCATTCGAGAAGAATAACTGGCAACCTTCAAATTGTACCAAAATGCCTTTTTCATATTGTCCACGATGTGAATTTTTCAACTCCATACGCGCATCTAAAAATGCTCTCGTGATTTTTTACATCATGTCTTTACTATTAGCCCAATGAATTGATTTGAAATGTTATGACTGCTTTTTATTATCTGTTTACTCGAATGAAAATATTTGCCAAGCTGTTCAATCTCAATCTAATGATTTAAGTGCACAGATAGGAGAAATTCCTCCCCCAACAACTAGTAAAAGGTCATAAATTTAATTTCTCTTGTCCTCCAAGTTATACTACCTACCTTTACCTGCTTCTCATCCAGATTGGATTTATTTATTATTCCCCTCCCACTTTTGTAGTTTCCATGCAACCAAACATGTTTTGGAAAATAAATAAATAAATACTAACAACAAACCAAAAAGTACTGCAGCTTGTTTTCATCCAACTTTATCTTCACTAAGATTGCAGCATACACATACACATGGTATAATAATAGTAATACATTGCTCTCTCTCTCTCTCTCTGGTAACAGAGAAAACGTGGAAAGTTGTTTGATTTGATGACTCATATACATTGCTAATATCCATCCCGGTTAGCCAGGCCAAACCGTCACGTTGTCCTTTCTTTCTTGCTCCCTTCTTTCGTTCCTTTCACCTCTACTGCTACTCCTTTTATTTCTCACGTGTGTTCCTAATCAGAAAAAAAGTTCTCTTGTTCCAAAAACGTAATAGGTTAACCGTAAAAGACACTTTGCAGGTTTGTTCCTACTTTTTTTGTCCCCAAGAGGAAAATTACATTTTTTTGTTTTCTTCTGTACTGTTGTGTAAGAAAACTGTACATTTGTTCTTTTGTTGGGCAATGTAATCCACAATCAGCTCTGCTAACAAATGCACCACTTTCTTTTTCTCCAGCAGGGGAAAGAGATGACAAAGCATTGCTAGTAGTATGTAATGTATACATAGGTTCATATATGGACATATACATCCAACAATATAATGTACAATTTGTACATCACATAAATTACTTGACAATACGTTCATATGTCAATTTCATCATAGGGACGACCATTCAATTTCCGAATAAATGGGCTCATCGGTCCATGCACAATTTGACTGTTAATGTGTGAACTGAATTTACATTTGTTCGCTTCCTTTATTCGTTGCTAAAATTAGGTACGAGGGTTGTTTGAAAAGTTGTGAGGCTCATTGTTCCTACTTTGCAGTGGAACTCAGCAATCATCCAATAAGCTTTGAACCAACCCACTGGACCAACTAACAGGCGGAGGGTTGAAAATCAAGTGCTGTAATCTAGTTTGACTTTGATTTTAAAGATGGATAACTTAAAAAACAACTGACACAGAAGAAAGTGCTTCAGCTTTCGATAAACGCTTGAACTTTGAGATCTCATCAGTTTTGACAAAATAAAAGAATTTCAAATATGTCTTGTCAGTAGACGTTAGACACTTTGTCTGAAAAGGTCTTCTTTTCACTTGCGAAAAATTTGCACTGACGGAGTGGAAGATAGGGAGGGAGTCGCGACTCACTCGTTTTTACAATAAAGTTTGGTCTTTCAAAGAAGTGCCTACAACGCATCCAAACTCCAAACACGACAAATTTACATTTTGATTCAAAACTTTTAAGACAGCCCACGTACAACATAGTAAGCACATACGACTCACAACAACAAAAGCAGATACATTTCCTCTCACACCATTTCTTCCTCTAGTTGTCATCCTTCTTCATCATCGCCATCACTCCTTTACAGCTCAGCAAAACAAATTCGATCAAATCTTAGTTTCTTGGTATTAGTGCCACTTCGAAAATCTTCCACTCTGCCACCGTCTCCACTCAAAATAAATGAATTCATCCCATTTTCCCCTTTCTCACTCTTGCGTCTCTCTACACACTCGTTCTCATAATACTGTTACTCCCTGAAGGCAAAGCTAATATAATCTCATTAGCAAAGCAGGAATAATGTAGGGGGGAGATGGAGAAGAAAGGAGTAACTGGTTCGCTGGATGAGAACATGATGATGATGTATTGGACCCAACAAAGTGTTCAAAAATTGGTGGTGGTGGTGCTATGTATAAAATATTTTCCAGTTACTTTCTTACCTTTAGGTCAGTCTATCTCTCTACCTTTTAAAGTAGTAAAGCCAGTGTTTACGCTGGAATAGCAGAGCCTTTTGGAAAACGTCTCAGTAAATTAAATCTGTTTGTCGCTGGCAGCTGCCATAAAGCTGAAGCATGTAATGTGCTTTGTCTGCGAGAGACAGAGGTTTCAAAATGGAAACTCCTCTTCCAGGAATCTAATTTATCGGAAAAGCAACTTAGAGAAGATTATGAAACAAAAGGATGGGTTATATGAATATGATGATGAAGCTTAGCTAGTTTCATTTTGTCAAAGTAGTAATAATAGCAGAGTGTATTTGCACATGGAACAAAAATGACGTTCTTTCATATAGGTAGGTATATAGTTTATAATATGCTGTATAATAATATTCTTTAATATTGATAAACAAAAGTTTCTAGTTTAGTTAATAGCCTATTGTTTTCAATTATGAATATAGTTACGTTCCTCCCGTTTTGTGATACTATTTTTGGTATTTCATTGTATTGTTTTTTAATACACTCACGAGCGGAGAAAATACTAGGAACGGGAACGTCAATGATAGGTTTGTTTGGATGTTGGTTAGCGAAATAATTTACCATATCTCGTCAACTTTGGTATTCAAAAATATTCGAATTTTTTGGTAATTTGGAAGTTTGGCGGTCCCAGGAGGCATAAAATCAATTAAGAAGGTATTAATTAAAGAGGTTTTTGTTAATCTATTTATAAATAAACATAATTCTCAATGGATCTCCTATTTCTCTCAAGCCAATCCGTTTGAGAGAACTACTCCTGCTTGGGGTATTAATTATTATTAGTAGGTAATTATTAATCACCCGATACTGGAACTGGAAGCTCCAGAAATGTATGTTAGGATAATGGATAATTAAGGGGTAAAAAGAAATATGATACCAGAAAACATGGTTTCATATATATCTTTGCAGTTTTGTATTTAATACAGCAACATATAAATATAACAATGGGAAATTGATTTTCAAAAACATATATCAAAGAGTTTTTATAATAATAAGTCATACTTGGATTTCCATTTGAAGTTTCGAATGGAAACATTTTACAATACTATAACTGATATAAAATGTAAATACTTGAAAAACAATAGTTGTTTGTAAAATACTATGTGTGTGATACTTGGATTTCCATTTTTATTGTCAAACGGAAACGTTTTTAAATAATATAACTCGTATAAAATGTAAAACATTCAAAAACAGCAGGGGGGTTTGTAAAATAATATAAGTGATACTTGGATTTCCATTTTCATTATCAAATGGTAACAGTATTTAACAGCGTTTGTGGTATAAATAATCAAACAATACGAGGGGTTATATAGTGATACTTGGCTTTCCATTCCTATTCTCAACTGGGGCCATTATCTAAAACGGATGAATTGTGTAGAGAGAGAAATCCAGTTTCAGATAGGGCCTCAAGAGCTTTTTAAAAATTAAAATCAGTCAGAAGGATAAACGGTAAATGACAAGAAATTCGCGAGCTGTCCCCTTTTATACTCTTTTCCATTTTTGCAAACGAGCAAAATGAGCGATGAGTTCTTGGAATCAAACCAAAGTAGGTCAGTCGACACAGAAATGGAAAAGGAGCGAAAATATCTTTTGTCAATTTTGTAATGTAAAGACAGAAATGTATTTTCTTGATTTAGAACAGATTTAAAATTATTACTTCAAGTAATATTCATTTCTTGCTCATCCATGTGATCAAAGACTGTATTCTTATAATTCTCACAATATTTTCAATTAACAGAGTTTCGAAACAAATGTTCAATATTTTTTTTGGCCCCTTGTCATATATACGAACAATTTAAATTCTCTAAAATTGTTGATTAAA
>JAHZMT010004019.1:0-16777 GCA_027743785.1 Sinhomidia bicolor
AAAAAAAAATATTTTTTTGCTTGAGGTGGCACATAAGCTGAATAAGATGATGATGATGATGCTGCTGAGTGAGTGAAAAATAGAAACAAAGTTGCCTCAAATCTTCCTTCTTCAACACAAGAAATATATTGAAAGATCATTGCACTTTTAGTAGGGCCTGTAGCTGAAAATTGGTAAATTATGGCGGATGGTTACAAAATAATAGAATGGAAAGTACAATAAAATATTTGGAGAGAGAGAGGATAGATCGTGCTGATTTTTAATTTTTTTGTAATGGCGCCACTTTTGATATTAATTTAATTCCCAGTATCGTAAATACTGTTGGCAAAGATTTATGAGAGCTAAAAAAAGTTTTTTTCCCTCGAACGCGCTCAAGTTTCATCATGACGATGTATGTATATTTAGTAGTGGTGCAGAATGGATACTGTGTAATACGTCGATACAAAAAAGTGCATTCTTCCAGAGACACTGCCTGAATTACGACAGCTGTAATAAAACTTGGAATGTCTAAAAGTTTTCGCTTTCAGCAATGCCAGCAGAAAAAAAAGAAGAAACGAGCAAAGGTGAGCAGTTAATAATGGAGATATGTAGCCGGCGATTTCAGTAATTTTCCAAACTTGAATGAACTGCCGCACAGATCGTAACATATCGCACAGCGGATAATATACAGTTTGGGAATCTTGTTTCTTGGGATTTTTTTTACAAGTTGGAAATAAATCACTGCTGTTTGCATTTTTGCATGAAACCATAAAAATGTAGTTGAATGTACACTCCAAAGTTTTGACTACTTTGCAATTTCGACAACGTTTCACTCAAAAGAAAAAAAATAAGCGCGGACACATAAACTGGAGAGAGCGACACCCGAACCTATAAAAATTCAAATTTTATTCCAAGTATTATTATTTTACAACTGCTGGGTTGTTTCACTTTTGACGAGACCAACGTTGCAACCTTTTTTCTGCATTCATGGAGCTTAAAAAAAAGAAAAGCAACACCGCCTATTTTCTATCCGTCTACTTTTGCGTCATGCCCAGCATATAAATAAACCTACAATAAGCCAGGTGTTTTTGTTCAACTTTGTTCAAAGAACTCTGAAACTAAAGTTAATTTCTCGTTCTTTCCCGTTTACTGCAACCTGCTTTAAAGTCATTGACATTTTCCTTATTTCTTGTAAATAAACTGGCGAATTTTGAATGGTGTAGTTTGCATTATGGCATCGTGATGATGATATGATTTATATTATTGATGATGCATATATATATGACCAAAGGGGGAAAAGACACAGGAAGCAGTGAAAACAAGTAACATAATAAAGCGGCATACATACGCGTATTGCCAAAACTTAAATATATTAAAGGACTTTGTGGCTCGCTCTCTCATCATTGCAGTCAAGGAAGACGGAATCTTGAAAGGAAATCCTGCTTTGACTAGACTACAAAATGTTGCGGAGAAAGAAAGCAATAAAAGGTAGGTAGACATGTAGAAGATTGCAAGACGTATAAAAAATGTTATTTAAATATAATGATAGTCGTCAACAGGGCAAGAACCTTTTCTAACTGTCACATCACGTCCCTTGTAGACAGCGTATTCTTTTGTACAAAACTGCTTTTCATGCTGAACAGAGAGGAAGACAGAAGAAAAAAACATGTTCGTATTTATTTGTCAGTTTGCTTGAGAGAATTCAATTTATCTTGTTTAGTACAACAAAATGTGTACAATGTAGTTAGATTTTCATTTGTAAACCAGAGGGTTTTTAAAATGTTAGTTTGCGTAACGTTTAAACAAGAGAGACGTGCACGTGAAAGGTACTGGATACAATTGCTAAATAACGTTTTGTTTGTTTTCACCATTATTACTGCTTTATACTTAGGTACTATTACTTTTTACAGTAAAAATTACAAAAAAGAAAGATTCAAGTCAAATTACACGATAAAATATGTTTTTATAATGGGATAACATTTAGAGAACACCCAAGCTTTTTTTCTATAGCTGAAACTAGCAACTCATTAAAATTGTAATATGAAGTGAAGAGGAAATGAATCAAGTTAACTGTAATTCAAGAGCTTTTAGGCATAGCAAAACGCATTTGATGATACTCATTTTTGCTGAAGGTTAGTGCTATTTATTATAGAGCAATATGTCTGAGATAAAATTTATGCTTGAAAAGTTTATTTTTTTCATACGATTTCCCTATTCCCATCGCTGCTTCTTTACAGCAGTTTTTTTCTGGCTGATTTTTCCAGTTTATTTATACAACGTGTATAAAAAATGCAAAGATATGCCTTCCTGGTAAAGGATTTTTAAGCTCAGATAAACACACTTTATAATCTCTATTACCCCATTAAAGCTACACTTTCATTTTGACTAAATTCATTTGCATTTCAATGAGCCAGGAAGATTGCACATTCCATTCAGTTCTCTTTGTGTAGTAGTAGTAGTAGTTGACGACAAGGAAAAAATAGAAGAGTTGTTTGTAGTCTACTCGCTTAGAACTTAGTTTTCTAGAAAGCGTTTGATTCTACAGTAAATTTCTGCTTGTCTGCATTTGACCTCTATTACCAAGAAATTAATAGGCACAGGCACAACCGACTAAATATGCATGTCTACAGCAATCACATCATCAGCAATCAGAGATGTGCCATGTGCCAGCAGCATCTCTGTGTTCCTGTTTTCAAAATTAAAACATGTAAAAAAATTCTTCATAGGAATTCTCAAATTACTCTCCTTGATTGTTTGTGCCTTTCCATGTTACAAAGAGGTTTCCTCGGAGTGCCAAGAAGATGAAAGCTCTTTTCATTTTTATGCAAAAAAATTTTCTCACATTCTTCTGTCCTCTTTTCCCCCACTTTATTCATAAGTCGTGTATTACCTAATCTGGGTTGGACTTTTATCTGAGTCTGATAATCATGTTTGCTATATGCACTTTTGGTAAAGATTATGAATTTGACAGATTTCAAACCGATTTGCCTGTTCAATAATGCAATAGAAATGCTGATTGTTTTAAAGATGAGAAGATTAATCAGGAGAAGGAGTGAAATAAAAAGGATAGAATAAACACTAGCTACGTATATGACTAGATTAGTCACGTCAAAGTTACACTTTAAGCATTAACATAAGAATATTTGTATATATACACGTATGTATGTATTTATTCCCCAAATACAGCGTGACAATAATAACTTGTGATGAGCACTGAACTCGTTTCACACAAAATGTTTTTTTTACTATTTTCTCACGAATTGTTTTCCCAAATGATCCCCTCTTTCTTCCCTCTCAGTTATTTTCTTCTCTCTCGCTCTTCCACCTTTTGAAAGGGAATTTACAAACCAAAACCTCTCGCAGTCGACTGAGCTCATGCATGATGACCTATCTATTACACGAACCAAGAGGATGAGCTGCTTGCTACTGCGGATGAAGGGACGTGGAGTAATATAGGAAGCGTGCACATTCCTGGAATACTAAAATTATCAGCTTTTGAAATGAATCAATGACTACACATAATATTGCGCATGCAAGCGTCCTCTCTCCCTTTTACTAAATTTTATTTCTTTTCTTCTTACTTCCACGTATCGTCCATCTAGCACCACCACCACCACCACATTTTACATATAATGGGTCGTCAATTTTCTCTTTTTTTCATTTTCACTCACTACAGAAGCATAGGTATTACGAAATGACGACGACAATGTTGAGAAAAGTGGTATACTGCTGGGAAAAGCGATGACTTTTCTTTTCAAAGAAACACTCTCTTCTGTGTAAATTGATCATTTCCCAACATTTTGTGTAAACCTCCGCTTCGCTTGGTATCTACATTATAATCTCTATGTATGTATTCCCAAATGGAGCAGGGGAAGTGAACCAAATTTTAAAAAATATATATATCTACATAGGTAGACGAGACACATAATATGGAAGAAGAGAGCGCGAGAAAGTAGTTAAGCCTTGTATGTAATGCAACACAAAGAGAAGACCAAGAAGAAATAGGGGAAAGCGACACATGAGACTTGAAACCTATTTCTGCCTCTCGGAAACAGAGCTCATAAAATGAGTTAGTTTTTAGTGTAACTGGTTCTTTAGTATTTATACTTGCTTGTATATACTCACAGANCTGCCTCTCGGAAACAGAGCTCATAAAATGAGTTAGTTTTTAGTGTAACTGGTTCTTTAGTATTTATACTTGCTTGTATATACTCACAGAGAGATAACATGGCATGAAGTGGAACAGTAGCAATGGTGTAATAAATAAGTACAAGCTTTGTACAACTTTAAACCAGTCCAACTATCTCTAATTTCTCAGTATTTTTGTTCCCGTTTTAACAACAAAAAAATCTAATAGAAGCACACGATATGTAATAATGTCTCGGGTGTATACATGTATAATATGACCTTCTCAAACAGGAAACTTGATAAGTGAAGAATTTATGATGGATACGACTACAACTACAACTCAGCCAGTCTAGTGGAAACAGCTTTGAAAAAATAGACATTTAGACATGTGTACAAGAGTTTATGTTCTTCCTTATTGAAAAATATGGCTTTGTTCACAGAAAAAGTACAAGGTTATCATGATAAAGAAATACTCGAGTTGAAAAAAAAATTCATTTTATATCGATTTTTGCTTTTAGTTTTATTCCCAGAAACAAAGACAATGCTAAATCCACACACATGTACAGACAGATGAACAGCACAAAAGTATAAAAAAACGGGAGAGTGAAAGTTGATCAAAAACTTTAACATAAAACTGATAATATCGTATATCCTTTTTTAGTCATAATATAGTACGTGTCTCATTTTCTTTTTTCGAGAACTGAAAATTAAAACCCAACCTAGAGTTCTGGAAATGAGACAAGAAAATCAATGCAACCATGTACTTAAAAAGACTATCTAAATTGTAACTGTGTTTTTTCATTATATTAAAAAGTGGCACGCTGCGTAGGTACTACTTTTATTTTATTTTTAATGTTTGTAATTTGAATCTCTAGAATTTAGAAAAGCTTTAGCAGAGCATGTCTCTACATGACTGGGTAAAAAGATAAACGAAAAAAGATGAGAAATAAAAGAGCTATATACATACTTACACACGCAAAAGCATTTTCATTTTGTGAAAATGTCGAATAGTAGAACTAAGCAGGCTCAATTGCTAAAAGATTACCCGTCTCGGATTAAATACTTGTATTGTAAGTAAGCCAAGCCAAGATAGAGTGTACATATTCAGTCAGGATACCAACACGTATTTTGATTATTTCGATTGCTTTGCTTGTTCAAAGCGGAGAGAAAGTGGGGTATAAAAAAAGAATTCAGAGAAAATTGTGTCTACCTACTTACACATGCTTTGTTTACATATCAACTTCTACTCAGTTTTCAAGCCTGCATGACACTGTTTAGGTAGGAGTCAACAAAGCATAATGTGGTATACATTATAAATTCAACCCTTTTGAGACTCAAAATGTAATAATAAAGATACATATACTTGTGTAAAATATATTATTACGCTATTATAAAAATTTGCTTACGGTATCGCATCCTATTTTGACGTTTTGTCTATCATCATCATCGTCATCATCATTATTGTCAACAGCACAGACCGAAAGGAGAAGCATCATCATCGGTGCAGTGTTTGTTTCATGATTCCCTTGATTCCGCCAGAAGTGCACAATATAAATGAAACAATAAGAATAATATCTGGAATTATACTGCCGAATGGCTGACTATCTGACATAACGAGGAAGATAAAAAAAAGCTCGTTTGTTGTACCCTACTAGCCACCATGTTGAAGGGAAGTGGGTGTGAAAACTCTTTACTTTTTCTGCTTGAGCTCCTCACAATTATGACTATTGTGAAAGCACACTGAAGAGAAATAAAAGGGAACAAGAAGACAGAACGAAAAAGAAGAAATATCTGACGCGAAGAGCATAATGGCAAGGGTAGGCCGGCTGGCGGCAACCGTGTTAGTGAAGTGTGTAAACTGAAGTAAAAATAAATATGTACAAAGAAAAATATAAGAAAAGGCTTCTTGTAAAGGATAGTTGCTATTTTCTCTCTAGTTTCTTTATTTATTTTCCATGTGTCTTGCTGGTGTATAGCCTCGCATGTTAAAGCTGTCCTAATATGATTTCTTTTCTCTTATTGTGTTCGGCACATATGTGTGAGTTTGGGATATTTTCTGGAATTGCGCCATCAAATGTGCAAATTATAGGTTTCTATAATATTTTTTTATACTTGTAACTCCACACTAATAAATAAAAGTTTATAACATAATATTATTCAGGAAGCAATTTCACTTTTGGCCGTAAACATATGTACTAATGTCTATAATCATGTTTGATTGTACATAATATGCATACACACACAAAGATAAAAAAAATGTGTTGGATCGGAGTATGTAGTTTAATGTGGATGGATGAATGTATACAATCTTGTGCAACCGACTTTTCCTTTATAGTTTCGCTACACACCTTTGTACTTTCTCTTGTCTGCACGCTTTACTTGTTACGCATTCGTAACTCTATGAAAGAAAGCACTCGCTTGTTTTATACAATATTTTTTATTCAGCGATATGCATGGTTTTCAGCTTTTGTACCACACCATGTGTTAAAGAGCGAGCATGCACGGTGTCCTTCAAAATGATGGAGATAGTAAGAATAAAGGAGTGGGTGAAGATATAGGAATGCAGTTAGTGGAAAAACCTTTGACCTTTAACTAAATTTGTCGGATGTTCTCAGGAAGATATTGAAATACATTACAGAAAGGTGCCAACGTGACTTCTTTTCATGTGCAGTCATGAACACAATAGACAACAGAAAGAAGCATATACCGTACCTAACGACAGTGTGTCAATATCATCGTGTTCATAATATCTTGGCGTTGGCAGCAGGGAAATTGAACACCTTTTTACACTTCAGAGAGATTTTGTAATTGGATGCTGCCTGTTTCATACTGCTTCTCAGAGTAAATAAATAACATTTATGTGTAAACGTATATATGTATATTCATTTTATATTATATACTTTCATATGAGCTGGAAATATGATTCTGATATTTTTGATGTGGTTGCTAAATATTTCCATTTACTTTCGTTAGTATGCATGCAAGCTTCATTCCGTAAAACGTTAATTTCTCCTCTCTTGTTGGAACGTTTGAAGTTTTTGCACTTTACTCCATGGTTTGTTCTATAATTGCGTGTGCTATTTGGGGACTGTCATATTCATGTAACTTTTACCTTCATGTTCATGCAGTCTAAGCAAAGGAATTCGTTCGGGTAAAAGTATTAAAAAAGGAACGAATATTTTGTTGATCTTTCAACCGTGAACCAAAAGTAAGTCGATGTCAAATAAAACAGTTTCATAATTAAGAAAACACTTTAGTTTTATTTAAATTCAGCAGAGTTGAAAATGAAAAGAACCAAAATAGAAGAAAAAATCAGAGCAAGGTCAATAGTAAGAGTTCAATGAAAATTCAAGGTTATTTGTCTTGCTCTTCAAGTTCTTCGCCGTTCTTCATACTTGCTTGCACTTTGGGATCCTCTGGGAGTAAATAAAGCAATCATGGAATTTGTCAATGGAAAACATTCATTTACAAATTGTAAATTATATTGATTGTAAGTGTGGAGTGTTCAGAGAATTATATTAGGTAAATATATTGAACATACTAATATTTTTGCAATTAGGAAAAAAGGAAAAAAATATTATTTGTTCAAAAAGTTAGTGGATGAAATTTTGAAAGGTCCATTAATGAAATTCCACTTGTAAATGCATAAAATCAGTATGTTAATTAAAAAGTTTTAGTAAAGTTAGGTGTTTAAAATGGTGATAAATGTATGGCAATATTGGTATCGGGTACTATTAGGTATTTATGTTTCATGATTAGCATAAATAGTCTAGATAAAGATGATTCATCATACAAACATTAGGGGATACAGGGCTATTCTACAGTATAGATGCAAATACTTTCAACTTGACACGTGGTTCGTCATTTAAAAAAATGAAATATTGAAGAAGTCACGTGGAGAGGCAAGTCAGGTAAGCATTGATAGCCAATGTACTTGCGAATCAAATTCGCAATTGATAGACGTTATCTTGTTGAATCTATTGTTCATACTACAAAAATACTTTATGACTTAACACTGAAAAATACATAATATGTTACAATAGTATTTTACTGTACCGGATTTAAAAAATCTGTGCACGCACGTCATTTGTTTAGGCAAATGTTGCAGGTAATTTTTCTGCAATTCTATTTTTCTTGAGCCTTTCATCACTACAAGACTTTCAATTTAGTGTTTCAATAGTAAATCCTCTTTGCTCCTGCGTAATAGCGGATAGTGATTAATTTTAACTGCTACTTGTTTAACAATACTAATCTCTAAAAAGGTGTCTAGAATTTTTTTTGTGCTTGGCTTTAGTCATCATCACAGCATGTTGGGCTCACCTTTAAAAGGAAGATGCTCATAATTTTAGGGACCAATCTGGACGGCTACACAGTACTAAATCCCAGTTTTTCCTTGTCATTTCAGACTGTAATTAATTGTCCTTGAAATTTTTCTTTTATTTGCTTGCTCAATACTGGACAGAGAATATTATTGAACATCATGTGAGAATATTATTATGGAGATAGGCTTACATGCTGGTATGCAAATACTTGACAAACCTCCATACATTATCAATACCTATACAACCACTGCATTCATACAATAATGCATCATATTGAACAGCTGCCTGCACAATATGATCCTTTGATGAATCTTCATTGTAGAGCTTTAATAGTCAAAAACAATCAAAGCAAAAAAATGGTCGTGTGGTTAGTAGTTGGTTGTAATAGTTTGATTGTATTCATGTTTTCATATATATATATTTACATGTACTCATAATAGGCTCGAGTAGCACATATATTTTTTATTGTCTATGATTTTTATTCAAAGATAAGCAAAGTCTAAATTACTGTATCCATCACATACATACATACCTGCATAGAGAGGTACCTATTCAGGTCCAGGTGTCTGTTACCTACAATCAGAAAATCAGACACAATGGCAAAAATATTATGTGTCAGATATGTGCAGCATAGCAGGCTATCCATATGTATCTATATGTAGTTATTCATGTTCAAAACCAATTCTACTTGTTTGCTGCTCTGGAAAAAAATCATTCTGCTGGAACAAAGCACAAAATGATGTAATAATGCTTTTTTAAAATGCTGGACAAAAAAGCGGTTACTGAAGTTTCCATTATTGCAATTTAATTCCAAATGACTGATCATCACAGAATTCTAATGGGGATGAACTATATCGCTTCGGGGCAGTAAAAATAAAAATACGAGCAAAGATGTAGTAGTAGTAGTTACACCGCAATTCTTTTAAACCATCTTAAAAGTATAAACATGCATAAAAGAAGATGCCATGCTGCTTTTTTATTGTAATGATAATAATTATAATAAATGTATCCAGCATTTTGTATGCAATAAATAATATGAATGTAGAATACTACACAATTTCTTCAAGACATTTATTTACCCACCACCACCGGTTCCAGTTCACGTCAAGCGAAAATATAAAGGCGGACGAGTATAAATAAAGCTTGATCGGACACAGCCCATCATCAGTTTCAAATCACTTTCCAAACTACTAAAACAACTTACAAATTTCTTTGTGGCATCCCACAACAAACCTTCAAACCAAAATGTCTAAGTTGGTAAGTTTTTGGTTACAAAGACGTAATATATAGTGCAGTGATTCATTATTTCCGAAATAAAATGAAAGAGAAAAAAAACTTTTATTTCTTGCTAAAAGTTTTTGAGCACTCATTTCAGTTTATTTTTCTTCATAAACTATAACTTTTCTTGTTTGATTATTTTAGATTGCTGTCATCCTCCTCGTCGCAATGGTCATCGCCGTTGCCGTTGGCGTACCAGCTCCTGGCCCAGCTCCACAATATTTGACTTATGGAGCTTATCCAGCTTATGGATATGGCTACACCGGATTAGGATATGGCAGCGCTCTCGTTTATGGATAAGTTCTTAACAGCGATTATACTCCGTCGGTTACGTGACTGGACTGCTGAAAACCAAAAAATAAATGTAGTATTTTCTGTTAGCCTTCTCTTCGAATGTAGTTTTCCTTTACAAAAACGCTTTGGCGACTGTTGTATGTAACACAAAATCTTTTTACAATGTTTCTGTGATTAAATCACCAAAATCAGATGACTATTCTTGATTTCCGTCATTTTCATTTATTTCAAGTTTCAACTCACACTGTGTATTTTATGGCATAAACTTTGTACTACCAAGAGTTTTCATGAAATAGATAGTTCGTTCGTTCTATAAATTTAAATGCATACAGCAAATAAATTAGCATGTGCAGGAGTCCTGTTCTATTATTTATGCTTTTCTGGGCGGAAACCTATTATGAACTTGGGCACTTCAGCTATTATGAGCTTGCTTACATGAACGCGGTGTTGTATTTGTATTAAATTGTTACAAACTATAAAAAATACAAGCTGTAAAAACGTTCATTAGAACAATTAAGCAAAAGTGTTTAAAAAGAAGTAGGCATTTTGATGAAATAAAGCAAAAAATGAATACGCGTTTTTTACTTTGCGAAATGACCAAATCTCGCCCATCTGACGTGATGCTCATTGCTACTGTTTGTGTGTACGTGTCATGTTATGTTACATTCATTAACTCAGGGACTAGCAAGTAAATTTTCATTAGAAAAATGCTAACTGAAAGTAATAAAAATCAGCAAAATTAACATATCCAAAAATGAGCCCTGAAGGCTTTGTAAGAAAAATAGAGATAACTCTTGATTTTTCAACAGCTTGCAATATTGCTGAAAAGATTGAATGATTAAATAAAAGAAAGGAAATGTTCATTATAAAATATGACTTGTTTTCCCATAAATAGATCCATTTCTTCTTATTTCAGACAGCTTATCTATATTTTTACAGTCACGCAGCAGTGTCTTCTCACAAACAATGCAAATTTGCTCTCTAGATTATGTCATACAATTACGCTACGGACATATGACTTGACTGACCTTGAATTTATCTTCAAATTGTCTAGCTTGTCTATTTTTGGCCATTTTTGATTTTGCATTGTATCTACTTATTTATAGAATGGGTATATTGGTTGCGTACTTGTGTAATTGAAGACAAAAAATATTTTGTGGCTGTTAGTAATTTAAAGCTATGTAAATTCATACTACGTACTACGTAGCGCAATAAAACTATACGACCATGACTTTTAAATATGAAAAATTATATAATCCGGGAAGCTTTCAAAAATTCTCGCTTCATCTCGCATTGTTCAAAGGTTCCAGTAACAAACGAGATTCATTGATCCATGAATATAATACAGCGACAGCGTACTGCTCTGTTATACATAATATTTTTTGCCATGCTTTCCACAAAATGGCCAGTCATTATCATTGAATCATGTGCCTTAATCTACTTTTTTTCTTATAAATTCATCAAGCGTACAGAAACAAATACTCGATACAGATCGAGATGAAAGTCTGTATAATAATAATAATAATATTGCCACATTATTGCAGCGGAATCCTAAATTAGTTTCTGATGGCCAATAATGCCTTTTGGTGGCGATAATGACACTGACAAAAAGGATGTGACACGCACGAACGGTTCTCCATTCTCCTTTGTTAACCTACAGTTTCATACAGGACTTAGGACTCATTCTTTAGTGTAAGTGTAAATGTACGTAAAGAATTCTATAGATTATCGATTTTCCAACACTTTGTCCTTATAATACTGGATATATAATTATATATATAATATTATACAGCTTAAAGCATGTTTCATTAAGCACCAAAAAATGCAGCAACGAAAACGAATCTCATCTGCTGCTGCTCCATATAGTCATGCTCAGCTAGTCATTCGTTTGGAGTAAAAACCACAATGCAATTTAAAATCTTAATTCAGTCAGCTTTATCCCTCTCCTGTCATTCTCTCTTCCGCAGGCATGATGACTACATTTATCTTCATCATCATCTCTCAAGCTTCATGCTACATATAGACCATAAACAATGTCTCTTTTTTGTAAAATCACACAAAAACGTGGTTAAGAAGTAGAGACGAATATACCAAAAAGTCAGCGTAAGAGACCCCGTTGCAGAAATGGCATTAGCTTGTCGTGTAATTTGTAACCAGAACCTGTCACATTTGCAATTTCATGCCGAAAATCAATGCTGCATCATGCATGTAGGGATACACATGTATTCTTTCATTTTTTTTAGCAACAATCACAATTATTGATTGTTTATACGCTAAATAATATAAAGAACTTTTTATTTATTTCATAAACAAGAACAAAATGTTGGTGAAATTTAAAAAGTGTATTATGCATTCAAGATACCATACTTGACCTTTAAAACGCTACACATTGTTCACGACTACTCGTCAATATGATAGTTTCAAGTCCTTAAAAAGATATATCCCTAAATGCCATGTCCATTGATTTATATCTTTAATCAGATCAACAACGGAACACAACATCATCATCA
Source organism: Sinhomidia bicolor (assembly GCA_027743785.1). Taxonomy (NCBI): domain Eukaryota; kingdom Metazoa; phylum Arthropoda; class Collembola; order Entomobryomorpha; family Entomobryidae; genus Sinhomidia; species Sinhomidia bicolor. The sequence goes on from JAHZMT010004019.1 coordinate 12,512, forward strand.
TCAGAATCATCAGGTTTTGGACACTCACGAAATGCAAAGAAAAAAAAAGAACATTTAAAGTAATCAACCAATGGAATGAGTCACTTGCAAAATTGAACAAAGGCTATTGGAGCTTTTTATTAGGGAAAAAAATAAATACAATGGAATACAACGTTATTTTATTAATATTGTGTTGTGGGTTTGGCCATAAAACTCATATATGATAGCTTTAGCAAAACCTCTAGCTCAACCTTTTCTGCAAAAAAGTGCATCTTGTATTCTGTGACCCGTACAAAACTGTAATTCATAATAATGTTAGTTGACTTAACTGGATAATTCACAGTAAATTCTCTAGTAGAAATTTTGAGTATAAATACTCTTCCAAGTCAGACGGTCAAGCATCAGTTTGCTCTCTTCCAATCCCAAACAATCTTCTCTAATCAAAATCTCCTTTTGTGTGAATTTCACAAAAACATCCCCTCAACTTCCAAAATGGCCAAGCTCGTAAGTTTCTTTTAAAAACTCATATTTTTAATCCATTTTTGCAACTTTTGTGTTCCCGTTTTCGTGTCTGGAGGAAAATGTGACTTTTGGCAATTTATCAAGTTGCTCTAATAAAAAAATCAAATTAATACTGTACTATACCCAGTATTATTAATAATAATATTGTAATAATAAGATTCCCTAAAAATTTAGAGGGTAGTAAAAAGGTAGAAAAAAGTTTACGGGGAAGTTAGTAGATAGAACGGAGAGTCTTGTAGTCTGGTGTTTCAGTTCAAAAACTCTCTCCTTCATCTTCCTCCTCTTTATCAAGTAGGACATGTGGTGATGATGGCGGTTTAGTCGTGGTTTTCATCTTGTGGTGGCGGCATCGAAAATAAGTAAAGCTTTGACTTGAGACTGCCAAGCAGAGTGCAAAAGGGAGACTTTGCCGGAAATAAATCATTGAAGATTGTAGTTGTTGATCCTATCTGATGATAATATTATTCCAAGAAGCCAAAGTTATTCTCTAGTACTTGCTGCACGAAAAACTGCTAGCTAGGCTTTTTGGAATGTTTTTGTGGAAACTTTTCTCGTTTCCTTCCTGTTCTTTATAATAATAATAATAATAATGACATGTCTTGCTTTTGTACTCTACACCCTCTTTCATTTCTTTTGTTTTGTCTCTCTGCACTCTTTTTCAGATCGCTGCTCTCCTTCTCGTCGCTGCCTTGATTGCCGTTGCTTCTAGCCAATACTTGGCTGGTGGATTCCCAAGAGTTGGTTTGGGTTATCCCGGTGTTGGATATGGATATCGTGGTGCCTACGGTGGTCCAATTGGACCCGTTGGCTATGCTGGACTTGGACATCCAGGATACTTGGGAGGTCGCATCATTGGTTGAACATGTTCCGCACTACACCCAGTTTTATACTAAACCAACTGCATAAAGTTCCTATGAATCTTTAAAAATATTTACACGTTTCTAAATTATTATTTTATTTGTACCTACTTTTTATACGAGATACAATTAAAATTTGGTATTATCTATTCGGATATTTTTTATAACATATACATACAGTGTACGTTTAAATTGCTCTCTTTATTTTTCATGCTCAAATTTGGGTTGCTTTTCAGTATAGCCACTGAAGCATGCAAAATGTTTACACAAGCACGCATATATATCATACTTGTGGCAATAAAATAAACAATGAGTTGAAATTGTCGCCACCGAATACAAAAAAAATATTTTGACTACTCGCATCTTTTTTTTATAAAATCCAAAAGGACAAATTCATATTGCGGCAGAATCTAATAAATAAAATACTCCGAATGAAATAGGGAACAAGTCATTTTATGACCAGCCAGCAAAACCGTACGTACTTGAACGTTCTCATTCTTTTTAATGTTTTCCCAACCGTGTAACCTCCGCGTTTTGCATTTTGGTATATATAGCGTAATAATAAAGTGGAAGAGAAGTATGGTTTATCACTTTTTAGATGACAAAGTATGTCGAGTTGAGTGCGAAAGTGGTAGTAGTAACAAACACAAAGCAAGGGTTATAAAAAAATTGGGTACTTGAGTGTTGCTGCGGTACAGCTTTTAGATTGATGATAAACTCGTTGTGCTGTTAGTTTAAGGAAGCTTCAGTGTTCACTCAAGGACTAATCTTTTACGGAAAGCATCATACCTACATTTCTTGCTCAACGTAAAAGCACATATTAAATACAACTGGGGGGTGCATAAATTTTTGATGTGCTGTCCATTTTATACGTATGCATATAAACAATGCAATAAACAGTATTGAGATTAAAGTCATAAAGTCTTGCTTGCTTTTAGAAATAATTGCAATCAGAAAAGATAAACCTTTCATTATAAATTCTTGTAAAGAGGAGGCTAAATAATTTGAATAAAAACTATTGATGTTTTACTGACCAATACAGGTATGTTTGGATGAAATATGCAAATTGCGAGCAGATTATCAATTTAAATAAATCCATCAATAAACTCTGCTATGAGAGCAAAACTACGTAGGTAATTATTTTTTAAATCATGAATCATAATATTAAAAGTGTTTTAGTACAAGTACAAATGCGATGAAACAGAGTATAAAAAATATTGCATTGCAAGCAATGTAAAAACAACTGACTGGTTAGAAATTGACGAGTAGATCAGTTCATGCTTCTTCTAACAACGTTACTTTGAAGCGACGTAAGATCTCTCTAGCGAGCACGAGTTCATCTTCCAAGATAAAATCCGACCGTAACATGTAAATCGTACGTGGACAACCAGGGAGCAGAGTATCAAGTGTAATATTACGCAAAGCAACTTGAGCGCTGGCATTACTACACTATTCATTACTCATTTTCAGTACTGAAAAAGATTGTTAGAAAGACGGAAACTCATTAAGTCTGCGTCAACTTAATTAAAAAAGAAAAAATTCTCATTAATCATGAAAGAGAGCAATATTCCTTATAAAAGTGGTGAAATTCAGATGTAAAGTTTCGTTTTAATATATACATATATATTGTATTTAAACTTACCTGAACATAGCAAAAAAACTTGCATAACTGAATGCAAACTTACAGAAAGAGAAAAGTATTGTTGAAAGTAATGAATAAAATATTTCAAACTTGAGACAACTTATATAGTGCGTTATATTACTGTTGAAAAAACTGCACCCGGTGCAATGTTTGACTCTACTATGCATGAGGTGTGTTAACGCAGTCTGTAATAGTTATTTGAAGTCACTTGAATACTTACCCATTAAATTACTACCAAAGTCTGAAATTTTTTTTTTTAGATTTTCTGTTTAACAATACAAAAACAGGTGAAAGCTTATTCAGAGATTTTTATCCTTTCACTCCTTTTCATCAACTCCATGCATTTTGAATTCTTTTGAATACTTACTATTCAGATTTCAGACTAAATAAAAGTACAAAATCTCACTGCATGCACACTTATGTATGTGCATACTTTTTATTGCTTTTGTCCGTCGTCTAATGAATTTCCAGCACATCTTTATAATTACCCCTAAATTTCTCTTACATTTCTTGAAAATTTACAATGTTTACATACACACTTAATTACTTTTCCACATAATGTTACTTTGCATGAAAAGTTTCTAAAATACCTACCACCACCAACCAAACCAACGCCAATGCAGCAGCAAACACGATATTTGTTTCGGGTCTTTTATTAAAAGTATTAAAGAAGCAGGCTCATCATGATGATGATCATCATCATCATCATTTAACCAACGAAAGAGACAACCAGACTTACCAGACTAACATATCAAAAGGGCTTTTTTTGACTGGTTGCTTTATATTTTACTTTTTTCAGACACCTACTTCGTCTTTCTTCTTTTGCTTTTTTACTTGCTTATTACTCTGTTGCTGCTTACTGCTGCATTTGATACTTTTTTTGAGTGAAACCGGTTCTACGAGTCTGCCGTCTGGTAAAAAATATTTCAGCTCAAACCTCTCTCTCTCTCCTTTGCTCAACAGTTGCCCATCATTTTGAAAGCAATAGGCGAATCTTTGCGTCTCTCTGTGAAGATGCCAGTAAAGAAGAAGGAATAAAATGAAGGTATTAATAAAACTGGGATTACCTATTATACAGGTATGTCCTCCTCTCTCTCGCAAGTTTTTTTTTCATAAAATATATAACAATAATACTTGTTTGTATGCACGTATTATCAGCAAAATTTAATGCATGAATACATGCATCAGTTTACTATTGGAAGCTATATAGCTTCAGCTAGCTGGTAACATAACTTTGATAAATCATCATGTACATTGTATATATGT
>JAHZMT010004020.1:0-16017 GCA_027743785.1 Sinhomidia bicolor
TATTCCATTTCCCTCTTTTCAACTGTTTTCTCTTCGTGAAATGAATTCTAAATTAGGAAGACTTGGGCAAGTTCGCCTTGTGTCTGTGTAGTCCTTTTTTCTTTCAATATCAATAAAAAAACACACTGATGATTTATAAGTAAAATTGAATAAACACACAGAAACCGGATTCTGTCGGTTTCTTAAATGTACACTTGTACTGATCAGTAGCATTGTCATATCATTGCCATTGTGTGGATATAAAACCCGTACGCGTAAAACTAACTTCTCTTTCCTGAAAGCCAGAAAGACACTCAGCAATTTTTATAAATGGCCTGCTTTAACACCCCGCAGAGAAGAACTTTGCTATATGAGGAGCTCAAAAAGCAAGATAAACGGAATAACATCTACATAGAAAAATGCCGTCTTTTTCAGAAAAAGAACTGACTATATATAGAGAATAGAGAAAACTTTTTTGTGTCAAGTACGGAAGCAGATGTACATCATCATTCCTATTTAAATTATCAGCATTTTTGGAAGTAACTGCAAGTAAACAAACAGAATGCAAAGAATTTCCGGGTGTATTTTTCCCTCCTTAGAAGAGGGTATATACTTAAGCTCTTGTATTTCAAGTGGCTATATAACATCAATATCAACAAAGCCGATCTGCATATGTCGTTGTATTTTTGCTGCAGCAACCGGAGAGCACCAAACAGATTTTGTTTGACACTTACCGATACACAACATTAAACACAAGGTACTACAGCATTTTTTTGAGAAGCATAAGGAAGAATTTTCTTTTTATTGCCGTCTTTAATGAACACACATAAAAAAAGAAGAAGAAAAAGGCAATATGTACACAAGATCAAAAAGAAGCAACCAAGGTGGTTCCTTCATCCCATTCATCTTCAAAGACTATGAAAGGAAAAAAAATCAATGTAGAATGCAAAGAATAACGTATTGATTTCAAACAGGAAACGTAAACTACAAAATAAAAAGTAAAAAACAACAATATTCTTGTGTTGTAGGCATGTGCCAAAACAAATTTTGTATCTTACAAGAATATTAAAATATAATGTTATTCCGTTCCCTTCTGACTTTTTCATTGCATTTTCTTCTTCTTTTTTGTTGCTGATTTATTCAATGTTTAGAAATGTAAATATTTTTTCCCAAAAGAATGCACCATTTTCAATTTACGGTTCCAGCAGAATTTTAAAGACAAATATAAATATACATTCTTCATCATTATTATTACTACAAAAGCGACTTTCCATTTAATGAAGAAATTGGGCAACAGTACAAGAAAATAAAATAAAGGGAACGTTTGTAAAAAAATAATTGGTATGGCAGGAAGAGAAAAAAGGAAAGATTCTTTTAATGCTTGAGATCCCGTACAAAAAAATCATTCCTGGTTTACTTACTGAAAGGAAATTGCACGCAATCTTTATATAAAACAGAGCTTTGACTATCTTTATCTTGGTTTATTATTATTATTATTACTACTACTATAATTCCTATATTAAAGACCCATTTTCGCCTACGTAGTATCGGATCAAATAACCTGATAAGCCAGTAATATTAGTAAATGAGTCAGAGCTTTCATATGCAAGTATGTACTACTAGTACTCCTACTGAAAACTCAACGGTTACATTACTTATAAATAATTCGGTGTGTCACAGTTGCACAGAGTAAAGATAATAAATATTGTGTTCTCGTACATGCTTGAATGCGTGCATTTGCTGTTGTTGCTTATTATTATGCTACTACTGTTTGCATTTTCATTACTACGCAAACTAAACTACCAACACGGGGAAAAGTAAATTAAGCAGACACTAAAAAATCTTTTTTGCTGCTGCTGCTGTCTTTTGGCAAGTTGTCAGTTTTTCGACAACCAGCAGCATGTAGGGATTGAGAATTTTTCAAAAAGAATTCCGTACGTGCCTAAATGCTTACACTTACCCGAATTTCTGAATTGGTTAAAGAGAGCAAAGAATATAAGGCAAGGCAGACGGGAGAGAGAGAGAGGGAGATGTATGTGCATTCCAATATTAAGATGATGAAATGAAGATATGAAAAGATTTCATGGCAAAGTGTATATATATAGGGTCTTTTAAGTTGACATAAAAAACCACCTCCCTACAATGCAGCATTTTAGCATACTATATTTACTTGACTGTCTCTCTTCAGTGCTGCTACTAGTGCTACTGTTACTACTACTACTACAACCGCCACCACCACCACCACTGCAATTGCCGTTTATTCAATAAAGAGTTTTACTATTTTTAGACGGGAGACTTTTTTTCCTAGTCTGGTTCTTCTTAAGAAGCCCGTCATTCAGTTTTGCGTGGTCCGCCAACCATAATAATAAAATACATGTAGCAAGTGCACGTCATCGTTAAGTTCTCTAGCGATGCATGTTGCGAGGATGAATTGCTGCTGTAAAAATTGTAAAATTTCAAATTGTGCACAATCCATTTGCAATTTGCACAAACTTTTTTTAACAGTATTAATATACATACAATGAACGTTATACCACAAAAAAATATCATTCCGCGAAGGACATTGATTTTGCCATTTTAACTTTTTTTCTGAGAAAAAAATAGAAGGACTGCTACTGAGCTCTGTGAGCTGCATAACTTGTACAACAAAGTTTTTTAGAAATCTAGTTTGCTCATCATCATTCTCACCGCCGCACCTCATCGTCAGTTTTCTCCTTATGCCTTTCTCGTTGTTCAACTGCGCGCAGCATCTACTTTTTCTACTACTGTATTCTTATCTGCTACTCGCCTTTCAAACCAGTAGTCAGTGGTGGTCTAATGAACTTTCATTGCTCATATCTTCGCTTTTGTAATTACTTTATTATCGCAAAACCAGAATCAACCACCAACAACGTTTCGGTTTTTCTACAAGGGAAATTGTACTCGGCTGCTTTTATACATTACATTTTTTTGCATACGTAAATACATGAAACCAGAGAAAGGACTACAATTTGGATCATTCCTGTTGTGTGCTATTATTATTATGCATAAAATGCAGAAGTAGCACTATTATTGTTTGTACGTGTTGTTTGTGATAGTCGTCAGCTACATTAGCATCGTCGGGGATCAAAATGATCTAATCGAGTACGCATTATATCGTAGTGGGTGTTCCTACACTCCTGTTTATATGCCAGCAAGTGTTAATGTCCTGTTCTCTCTGTCTAACTTGAGCGAAAAATGGACCGTTAAGCACAAACAAGCCAAAAATTGGTCAGTGATCCGTGATAAAAAATGTGAAAGCGTATTCCGTGTTGTCGCTGCTACATTGCCGCGCTGCTTTGATAAAGAAAAAAAAGCTCATTAGTAGGAGAGTGAAAGTCATTATGGGATAATGTACGCTCATTTTTTTGTGCAAGTACACACAGAGACGTGGCTCACAGCTCCCTGGAATTATTGTAACCAGTAGGGAGAAAAGTAGCCCGTCTACTTTTTTAATTAACGTAACAAGACCTTGTCGTAAACATACATATATACTTTCTGGACCGGCACCATGAAGGATCCAATGAAAGTTGGCAAACCTGGAGTTAACTACTACGCCCTCCTGGGTGTTCCCTCAACGGCCACCCAGGAGGAAATCACGAAAGCATTCCGAAAAAGGATTTTACAAGTGCACCTGGACAAGATGGGTCCGGAGGACGATACAGAAGTATGCTATTTGACCATTGAAGCCCATCGCATTCTCTCAGACAAAGCATTGCGACAAAAGTATGATGTGGAGAGAAGTTCGTCAAAAGACTACAAAGCTCAAGAGGAAAAGTTTGTTCCAGCTGGATACATTTGCTATGATGTAGGCCACCAGCAGATGAGTAGGCAGTTAATGGACAGCATCACAGGCTGGACCAGTGAGTATGACAAGTGTTCCATTCAGCTGAGCGACAATTACTTTAACTGTTTTTCACAAATCATGGAACAGGTTATGGGTGCCGACAGCGAGGCTGATAATGAGGTTGATAAGATTGATGGAGCGAAAGGAATAACACAGCAACTACGTCGTCCTAAATCCTTGTTGAAACAACAACAGCAAAATATTAATTACCACTGTCCAGTTTGTGATAAAAGCTATGTAACGGAAACCCATCATTGGGATACTATTATCAACCCTTATAGAGCAATGTTCTTTTCCGACCAGCAGGGTATTGCCGCCTTGAATGCTTATTTTCATGGATTGATTGGACAAACCATGTTCGACTGGGAACTGAGGTAGTTGAAAGAATAACAATTTATAGCTGTATTTGTAGAATGTTTATACATTTACAAATGTTGGTAATTATCAATAATGTAACTCAATAGTGCATTATGCTGAATATTTATGCAGATATCTACCCACTCGTGTATTAGGGATTTGGGGTTCTATCGAATGGTCATTAATTCCCAGACTTCATCAGCAAGCAGTCAGCATTCTAAAACAATGTGATTTTTTTCAACCAGAATCTGACGACTCCGATGCTGCCACTGCTGCTGCTCCAAGCTCGTCCAGTGTAATATCTCAACTAGAGTCTATGCTAGAATGTTCCACGTCAAAAGGTATTAATGCAAGTTTCACAAGCGCCCAAAATGCATTTTTACGACGATCTCTTATTCAAAATTTGATTTGGGTGTTGGAAAATCGGGATCAAACCGTGGAACAAATGATGTCTAGAATGAACGAGCTCATTATGCAAGATGACATTCAGGAAATAATTTGCTTGGGCATGGCAATGCGGAATGTGTTGAAATTCCAATCTTCAGAATGGGAGCAACTGATACAGGATGCATTGTCACAGGAGCAGTTTGAGTTGGCAATGCTGTGGACAATGTTAGCTGTGGAAAGTGGGGATAAAAGTAAGGGTGACTGGTTTCAGTTGGGAATGACGATTAGAGGAATGGGAGATGCCGTCTTGGCGCATTTCTGTTTTCTGTTGGCTGGATGCGATTCCCCAACCGCGTGGGAGGATTTGGCAGAAATTTTTACTCAAAATGGAGCTCACTACGCTGCAATAGAATACCACCTGAACAGGGGCAATCTGTACCAGTTGCTAAACAAGTCTAGAGCTCTGAGAGAGGTTGACTCTGAAAGCGCAGCTATTTACTCGGGTATATTTTATGCGACGAGGGTAAAGGGATTACTGCAGACGCTTAGGAAAAGATCTCGTCAAGGTTTTAGTGAAAACGCCGTCGGCGATCATTATAATGCGGAAGTGGAGGAACTCGTTGAAATCATGCAAGATTTGGGAGGAAATCCGTTGGAAGGTTTCAGAATAATTGTGAGCACGTGGCCGGATGTTTTTGAAGAAACCCCGGGACATTGGATGCATCGTACTACTATTCAGTACCTGAGGAGCGGAAGGGCTAATTTAAAATCTCAAAAGCTGATCCTTGCTGCCGTTCACTTTCTTCCTGAGTACGAAGCTTTTGAGGAAATTTGTCAAATGTCAAAAGAGGCTAGTGAGTTGACAAGGTCCATGCTAGAAAGAGCTCAAGAAACGAATGATTTTGAAATGCTAACTGACGTTTTGTTGCATTTGAGTAAGCGGACGTTGTCGGCAGCGGAGGAGTACTTGCAACAAATCCGACCGCCACCTCCTCCTCCGCCTCCAGAAAAAACAGAAGAAGAGGGTGGAGGAGAAAATGATGAAACCAAAGAACAGGAGCCCTTGCCGCCACCACCAGCACCAGAACCTAGTCATAAATCAGCCATGTGTCTTCTTCTTTCTGGAACCGTGTACAAAGTCAAAGAGTTGTGGTTAGATGCCATGAAAGATTACCAAAACGCTCTTCTCTCTGCTCCAGAGGTCATGCACCGGGTTCTTCCTTGCGTTTCTAAGCTTGTCCAAGACATTCAATTTCATGAGGCTGTCGTTGCTCAAGTTCACCAAGAAATCCAGGGTTTACAAGAATCTCTGCTGAAGAAAGAGTACCCCAACGTGGATGAATACTCCAGTGACAAGAGACGATCTCTCATTTTAACGGACGTTGCCCCAAAAATGGATTACGGCTACAAAGACTCTGTTGCAAAGATTCAACCAGATCCGGATAAAATGCCACCACCACCTCCTCCAGATGAGGAGCCGATGGATGCACCACCTCCACCGCCGGCCAACACTCCAATGGTTACTTTAGACAGAAATCAAGAAGCTATTCAGTCTGGTCAACAGGATGGTCAAATGGATCAGCTCAGTGCTGCACTGGCATACGTAGACCTAATCAAAGCTCTTCCGCTCCCAATGCACCCGGGACCAATCGTAATGGCTGCATCCCACTTTCTCCGTGCAATGGATGATAATGCAAAGCCCGAAGAGATTGGCAAGTTGTACGCGTACAGGAATGCAATAATGATGATGGCTGAAAATTTACTGAGAGTAGACAAAAAATTGCAGCACACAATTCATCACGGGCTGACGCACAAACATATGCTTAGTATATTGCTGAGTGCTCATGAAAAACTCTCAAAAGCTCTTGCCAAGAAAAATGACAATAATGATGATGCCAGGGAAAATGAAGATGAATCATCATCACCTTCGTCACTTCCCACGCCCAAACCATCAGATGAATCAGTCGACAACAAGGTTAAAAGCAACCACGAGTCGGAAGAAAACAATGAAAAAAGCAGCACGACCAACAAAAAGGATCTCATTCGCAAGTCAGAAGCTCATGTCATTTCAAAATTTTTTCAAAACGTTGTCAACTTTCCCAAGGTTGAGCCCTTGGCAAGCATTCCCACACTCAATTGCTCGGATTTAGTGTACGTTGAAACACTCGGAAATTCCTTCCTGAGTCAATTTTGTGCAGATAAAGTGCGACAGAAACATCAATCTCCGCTAATTCCCAAGCACTTACACGCTTACACCCACTTTGTGGAAGTATGGAAAGGACGAAGCACGCTCAGCGACTTTCCTCAAGCAAGAGTGAAAGCTATGGAGGAGCTACTCGCTCTAAAGGGATGGACCATGGGTGATGTGCAACGGCAAATGTCTTGGCCATTCCTAACCCTTCAGCAAGATGGATTCTCACCACCAATTGACTGTCTTCTTCAACTGAGGGACCCTCTAAGATCATATCGAACCATGGATGGCTTTCACATAAACTATGAGACTGGTACCGTGGAGCTTCTGATGAGCAGGGATACCATGAACCCTGTGGATACTCTCTTTGATTTGTATGATATTCAAGATGTTGTATCTCTTTCCAAGGCGGGACTTGACAGGTTGGTATTCAGTCTGGAAACCCCAGTGGATGGAGGGGTTGGGTTGTGCTCACATCCTTTTAAAGAAGCCAGATTTAGTGTTGCAGGACAAAATAACAAAAGTTTTAGTCAGCAGCAAAAGATTATCTCGCAAATTCCAGAGTTTGTAATGGCTACTCTTACAAGAGTAAGCATGCTTGTGTGTTACTTGGCCAGTGGATTGGAAATGTGTTCAGAAACTCCATTTTGGATGCGAAGAACTGATGAAGGACTCATATATAAACTGGACGAGCACTTACAGCATTTTGCGAGACCAATAAGCTGGAGAAAAGCGGAGCGAAGAGATGAAAAATTCTCTTTTGAAACAGAAACTGTAGGTAAATTCTGGTTGAACATGATTGAAGTTTTTGAAGAGATTGAAGAGGATGAAGAAGGTCAACAAGACAGTGACGAGGATTCATTTTCAATTGTACAAAGCCGCCAATTAACGTACCGAGTGGGTCAAATGCGGACAGAAATTAGACCAAATACGCTGGTGATGACACTGGATACGAAACGTGGTAAACAGAAATTAAGTCCAGAGGCAGAGTTTTGTAGGGATTTCACCAGACACTTTCGAGAGTTCTCCAGAGCCTTTCCAGAGTTGCAACGGCTGGAGGAGCTTGTAAAAATTTCAATTGTTTGCTCAAAACTAAAACAAGTGCTAAAAGAGAATAAAGCGCTGATTCAAGAGTTTCACTCAACAAGAAACAATCCATCTTCCTCCTGTAGTGCTGACTCTGCTTGTAAAAGCAGTAACAACAGAAAACTGAAGGCTGTCCAGAAAGTGTGTTCAAGCATTGAGAATTTCCTAGCCTTGCAAAACCCGGAACAGGAGAAAAGGAGTGATGCTTCTGCCTGCAACTGGTTCCCAGCTACTTTTTGTCACAACATGGATCCCGACGTATATGATGTCACGGCAGCATTGGAACTGGATCCTGTTGTCACTTATGGACCTGTACCTGCTCCAACCAAACCAATAAAAGTGCCACTTGATAAAATTATTAAATTATGCAGTGGTAGCATCAGTTGCGATTCAGAATACGACGGAGAAAATAAAACTAGTAGTAGTAAGCATACTGTGATAGGAGACGAAAAAATAAAAGCTAGTACTGCAGAAGCTGTCAATTCAACCTTGGCAGAGGTGAATTATGACAATAAGCAGCCAAGACAGGGCGAGGTTGAAAATGAAAATTGTGTTTGCGATGATGGGGATCAAGAAGATGAAAATGATGATGATGGTGCTAATAATAGAAGTTTGTGTGCTGTACCTGAAGAGTCGGAAGATGAGGATTATGAAGATGAAGAGGAGGAAATAAGCTATGTGGATGATGATGATGAGAAAAGTTTCACAGGTGTTGATGGAGAGGAGGATGACGCTAGCGAGTATGAACAAGAGGAATCTGCTGTTGGAGTTTTGGAACAAGAGATTTTGCCAGAGGATGATGATGATGACGACGACGATGACGATGCGGTAGCTGATGAAGCTGGAAGTAGGGAAAGCGATGGAGGATCTCAATGTGAAGAGATTGATGTTGACAAAAGTGAGTACGAGGACGATGAAGCTGTTGCTAGTAATGATGAGGATGAAAATATGGAGCAAAACGGCGATAGTGAAAGCTCTGATGAAGAAGAGTGTCAAGGAGAAAACAACGTTCCAACAGCAACAACAGATAATCATGAGGATGGTATAAGAGACGCAAAAGAAGAAGAGGAGGAGGATGTACCAACACTAACAATTGTAATTAAGAGGCAATCTATAATTTCAATGTCACCAACAGAGGATAGCTGCGATACAAGAGAAGAGGAACCGTCGAGTGATGAGCATGATGAAGATGAAAGGAATGACAAAGATAATGTGGTTGAAGTAGATTATAATGACAGCAGTTCGCAAAGCGAATCACCAGAAGAAGCAAATCGTGAAATTGAGAATTCTGAATCCGAAGAAGAGGATGATCAGGATAGCGAAAATAATGAGATGACTAGAGAGGAAATCAATGAAAATCTGAAAGATGAGGAAAAAGAAACAAAGGATAAAGTGAAGCTCGCAACCAATGTGCCTAACGAAAACGGGGTTTATAAAGAAGCAGATTTTTATTCAGACGAAGAAAGTGAAGATGTCGGGGTGGAGGAGGAGGAGGAGACTGAAGAGGAGGAAGAGGATGAATATGAAGATGGGAATGAAATAAGTCCATTTGAAGAAGAGGCGACGAAGAATAAAGAAAAGAAAGTTGACTTAGACGAGGACGAAAAAGTTTTAGATGATACACAAGTGGACAGTGAAAATGAAGAATGTGAATCTGAAGATGAAGACGTTGAAACAGAATCGGATGCAGAAAATGACAGCGCAGAAAAGCAATCTATCGACTCTGACGCGACTAAAGAGGTAAAAACAGATTCACCATCAAATAACAATAACAATACGATTTCAATTGATGGTAAATCTGGGGTAAAATTACGACACGTGAATACGTCGCCAACTCCGGGTCAAAATCAGAGTAAACGATCATTTCTTAATAGAAGGGGTCGATTTATAGCTAAACTTGATAGCGAAAGAACAATGGAAAATATTGTAAGCGATTCTCTTGAAAAAACTGACACGGACAGCGAAGACGGCGAACTTATATTTGCAGAAAAATGATTTTAATTGTAGAGCGCAAATAATTTGAATACTTTTAAAAATTACAACACCAGCGATTCTCTTGAAAAAACTGACACGGACAGCGAAGACGGCGAACTTATATTTGCAGAAAAATGATTTTAATTGTAGAGCGCAAATAATTTGAATACTTTAAAAAATTACAACACCTTATATATGTAATTAATTATATAACTTTTAATGATATTTGCTTAAAATCAAATGTTCAATTTCTTTCGTTGATAAACATAGGTCTAAATCAAGCGGTAAGTTAATTTTCTACATAAGGACTTGTAAAATGATGCGTTTTAAATCCCATTTGATGATGCGTCATTTATGTTAAAAATAAAATATAAATGCAATAAAGCTGCTCAACGAGCTCAAATTAATAATTTGTTGTTTCATGTATTTTACTTGGTTATTATTACTGGCTCCAAAAAGGTAAGCACATACGAACGAATAAATCTGAAACCAGTTTTAGTTGCTCGCAAACCAATTGTTAACAGAATGTAATTAGCAGCCGATGCAATATCAAACATTTCTTACACGCTTTTATACAACATTATGCACATAGTATATAGGTAGTGTAATGTCAATGGTTTAGAGATGATACAAATTACAAATGTTGTGAAAAACACTAAAAAGACGTCCGTCATGGCAGAGTATGTTCTGGCAACATTTCTTTCTGCTCTGTGAGGGCTCTACTTTCATGGACGAAACTCGGAAAGTCAACTCCCTACAAGACAGGTAAAAACACAAGATTTATTAGGCATAACTTATATTTTAAAATGCTTGACAAAAAATTCTAAAGTACCTACCTGTGATCTAGCCGAGCGAACAAAACCCGAGTTGGACGTTACAGTGACGGCTTGTATAGCATCTCCAGTACAAAATATGACTACAGAACGTTGCTTAATGTTTCCAGAAACGGTTAGCATTTTTCCCTTTTCAGTTAACTGATCAGGGACTATAGTCACTCGCTCTTTTAAGAATTTTTCTGCTCGCTTCTTTTCCTCTTCGCCTCCAACAGTGGACAATATTGACTGAAATTCCCTGTGCGTAGTTTCACAACAATACAACTGTCTACCTAAACGATGAATGAATAAGTCAAGGAGAAAAAAATTCAAAATGTATAAATCTTGAAAACATGAAATTTTTAATTAAAATACAATAATTATTATTTTAATTCTGTGGAATACCTCGAAAAACTTCATCTAATATTGGCTTTTGCGGTCGTACTCTTTCTGCGTCCGCTTGGTCAGATAGTATTTTCTTTCTAAAATTTATATGCGCATGCCCATTACATAAATTTGACAAATAAGCCAACAGTGTTGATATGTCTAGATTCAAACGCTCTACTCCTTCCAAACTTGGATTGACAAATCGTAACACACTGGAATCATTTCCATTATCCAATTGGTCCTCAGAAGAACTCAAGCATGTGGGTGCTTGCAGAGCTTGAGCATCTGACTCTAGTAATATTTTAATTCTAGGATGAGCTTCCAACTCAGTATCTTCAATCCTCCTCCCAATGACTTGTACCCCAACAGATTCCAACTCTGCAGCAACCTGATGACTAATTCCACTAGTGAATATCACAACCACCCGAGGAGGTTTAAACAAGCAAGGATTGTCTTCCGCACATTGCAGATAATCCATTGCATGGTCCACAATTGATTTTTTCCCATAACCTCCACAGCCAGACGCCACAAGGGCAAGGCTTTTTGGATTTCTTGCGGATATTTTATACCAAACATCCCCGTCACAAGACACAATGTCAATAATTAACCGACCAGTTCTGCTCTCTGAGTAAACAAATGGCTTGAGCACTGCTGAAGGACACTTTGGTAAAATATCATTGTGCTGCAAATTACTCCCACTTTCTCTATTATCATTATCATTACTGCTGCCACTAACACTTTTTCTATTTTTTGGCCAGATACTTTTTACAATTGAGAGGAGATGAGGTAGATTACTTGACTTTTCTCGGGCAACTGAAGGGTTTGACAGTTCTTTGCCCAAAGACCTCCTCAATTTGTCAATGCCTTCAACGTGCTTTAATGGAAGAGGTACTGGATTTAATGGATTGGAAATTGGTCCGTCTTTTCCCAGTGACAAATGGTTTGCCAACCAGTCCTCATCATCACTAACATTATCAGTCATATTTAATTACTGCTTGGGTAAAATGTATTTTCACTTGTAACAAACTTTGTGATGAAATGTACAATGTACGAAAAAAATGGTTTTTAGTTACGTTACTAATTATTAAACACGTGTACTTGTCAAAGGTTCATATTTTCACTTTTTCTTTCAGAAGAAGTATTTTTCTGTCGTTTTGTTTTGCTTTGTAGGCATCTACCATCTGATCATTCAATTACTGCGCTCAACAACCTCTGCGACCACTTTCGTTCTCACTTGAGATGAAATTATGGGATGATGAGAAAATTCTGCTACGTGCATCATACTTTTAGCATACGTCATCTCGTTGTTGTTGAAATTTGAAATGCAATAATAGGCGTAGGTAAACGCTGAAATACTGCTAGTTTGTGTGTGCGTCATTTATAATAATAATTCCAAAAATGATGCAAAAATAACGAGAAATTTTTTACCCGCATAATGAAGTTGGGAAAAATTTAGCCTTTAGATAAGGTATTATGGCACCTTGTCATAAAAATTGAGAACCTTCGAATTTTATGTTTCTGTTACTCATTAATTTCATAATGACTTGCTTATTCAAACATTTCAGACTGCTATTAGATTCTTTATTCATTATTATTAATATCTTAAAATAAATACTTCTTTGTTACGATTATACTAGAAATTCAAAAATGGTTTCGACTAGACTATATTTTTAAAAAAATGAACACGATGAAATTTATTCGCTATTATATATTTATTCGCTTTTACTTATCGCTTTTATACTTTGTACTTTACTGCTGAAACGATGAGTGGTATCTAAAGTATTACGACTAAAATTGTTTAAAATTGCTTTTCATGATTACAGTGCTGAGTGATCACTGTTTCTGCTAAGTCTTCCTCTGGAATATCACTATCACCCCACCCCCAAGGTGCAGGGCCTATTTCTCCAATATCAAGCTTGTCGATTGAAGCTGCAACCTCATTATTGTCATTTTTATTGAAGTCTTTATTTTCAAAATTTTTATTCAGATCAACACTACCAGTTGTTGACTGCCTTTTCGTATAATTGATTTCATGACTATTTTTATCGCAATCACAGTCTGTTTCTTCTGTACGCTCTTCCTTTACTGCAAAGGGATGTGAGCCATCTCCAGTTCTTTCGGCTCTTCTCCTTATCACATGATCTGGTACAACTTTGAGATCATATGCCCACCCAACAGCTGCCATTAAGTCAATAAACATTGTAGCAAGATTATAGACGTAGAGACCCATGTCAGTTGAGCGGTAATCCCACGGAAAAATATGATGAAAGTTATGCCATCCCTCGCCAACAATTACAAGGGAGAGCCATGTAACATCTGCAGGTCCTATGCTCCTATAAATTGGATCACGAAACAAACAATTTTGCAAACCTTTTTTGGATGTATCGGTTCAATGAATGGCGACAGTTATAATTCTTATTTTACTTCTCGTAAGGCTTTCGAGTCCAAGTGTGTGCAACGCTATTACCCATTGAGCTCGCGTTGTAGGATATAATAAAACGCAAGTAATTCACAGACAGGCACATGTAGAGTGAAGGCAGCCAGAAATAATAGGGAATTAAAATCGGCAAAGCGTGATATAAAACAAGATCAAAAAGACGATGGCACTGGTGTAAACTAGGGTAACTCCTTCAATAAACAAGAAAAAATATTTTTAAAATTTACTGCGTGTGATTCATTTACAAAAAATTTGAAATTAAAATACTAACTAGACAATTACCAAAAATAACATGAGGCCAAGGTATTTGACCTGTGAGTAGAAAGAATAGTCCTTGGACTCCCATCACATGGGCAAAGACCATATGATAAGCTCTAGGAATCAATTCCCACTCCCCGCCTTTCCTTAACTTCCTCAAACTTATAGAAATTGAACCAATAAGCTCCATATTGAATTAAATAGGAGAGGATATGAATGAGTGAACCTAATTAAAATTAAAACGAATGACATATTTATGTATNAACTTCCTCAAACTTATAGAAATTGAACCAATAAGCTCCATATTGAATTAAATAGGAGAGGATATGAATGAGTGAACCTAATTAAAATTAAAACGAATGACATATTTATGTATAAAGTTGTTCAAATAAAATACAATAAAAGTTATCAATACCTGCTGAAAAAAAATTCAAGAAATCCTATTGAGGTAAATTTGGAGACATATTCTTGGAATAAAGTTGCACATAAGTGCTCAAATAACAAAAGGGCATGTTTATGTGATAAAAAATCAATGTCCATTACTTCAGTGCATTATATAATTTGCACTAGGCACATCATATGTATTTACATCATGTAAATTACCAGTCAATGGCACATAAAATACGTATTATATGTTTGTAAAGCAAACTTATAGTAATATCCATTTTGAAACATCGTTTTTTAAAATTCCTTCCATTGTAAAGCTCATTTTCTTGCAATGTTTTATAAAGTTACAACCATATTAAGCTCAAAATTATGTATGCAAAAATGTAAAACATTAAAACAATAATTTGGTATGCCCTTAAAATTTAATGTTTTACTCAAAGCATTGATTGACTTGAATGAGTACAAAGATCAGATTTCAGTAATAAAATTGAAATTTGTCTGTTGCATACCTAATAATATGTGTACAATATTTTGTATTTTAACGTAGTCCCATATTGGCCAGTTTGAAACCTCTTCTTTAAAAAATATAATATACATATATCCCCTTCAAAATCTTATTTCCACATGCATAATTTTCAGTCTTTTTAAACGTAACACATTACTGTGTAAAAAGAATTTATTCAAATCTAAATAAACTAATAAAGTGCATAAAAATATTTTAATAACTGTCAGCAGTTTAAAAAAATGCAACAAAATTTGAAAGCACTGGAGAGTCAGAAATCTAGTTAATCTCATCTAGAAAAGCATCATCATCATCACATCAGGTTATTCATGGTCTTCTTGGGATAATATGGATGCTTTCTGTAAATGCTCATGTTGGTTAGATGGTGCGAAAGTATCTAATTTCAAGTTACCGTATTATATCAAGTTTTTAAAATGCACAAAAGAGATTAAAAAGCATCATCTTCACTTTGCATTTTTTTACATTTTGAGCGTAGCAGCTGCATTAGTTATTGATGGTGTTAGCATATCATTATCAATATTATCATCTTTAACAGTTGCTGCGCTGTTACCTGCCGTACTTAAGAAGAAGAGTGTATGCTTTCCTGTAGATAGGTATGCAAAAGAAAGAGAAATCAAGGTCAGCCGCTTGCTGACACACATTCTCCCTTTCTTTCGTTATTTACCTTGCTGCGCCAACTGCAACAATGTTGAATGACTTCGAATGAACTGATACTCAAAATATACGATGTCGAATTGTCGGCAGTAGAGAAAATATAGCATTAATGCGATGCTCATCTTTTACTTTACATTTACAGCAGAAAGTTATCTGATAGTAATAATACATTGAGGCTTCAGAAAAATCTCCCGTGTATTCCCTGCCACACCAGCATCACCTCCACCAAGAAAATTACTTTGCCATTTTAAGAAGCAACAAAGGTGAAAACCAGCAAGTTGCAGCATACTTTTAATAACAATAATAACAAATGTGTACAGAGTACAACACTGTCACTGTTAAAAACTACCTACGCATATTATTTACAGTACATATAAAAGTTTTAATAATCCTTTAAAAATTGAATGTTTGCAAGCTTTAAAAATTGAACGCTGTTAATTTTGTGTACTATGTATGTACTTGGTACATTTATTTTTATTAATAAAAAGAAGACACAAGATGACTTGTTTGGACGATGCAAAGTGTAAGAACACTATGAAAAATGCTTCCTCATCTCTACTTGTACTTGTAAGATGATTTTTTAACTCTTTTATCCCAGGCGAGATGGTATACCAAAAAGGAAGCAGAGATGAGGTACACACGTTTATTTACTATTTCTTCCCTGAAGATTTGGGTCCCCAACAAGCTCTGAAATTCTGATTAGCAATTATTCTTATTCTT
>JAHZMT010004021.1:0-11179 GCA_027743785.1 Sinhomidia bicolor
ACTGTTTTTATGATTTTTTTCAACACAAAAAAATAAAAAGCATTATTTCATTTCTGTAACATTTTTTTATCGATTTGCTACTTGAAATGAGGTAATGTTAAAAAGAACTCCTCCTTTTTTCATATAAAGTTCTCTGTCACTTTGATTTTCTGTCTGTTCTTTCTTACATGTCCATTATCTGTATTGTATACCCTCTCGCATGATTATGATATGACAATTACTTAATTTGTACCTGTATCACATTTCCATCTAATTCTTTTTACACTTTTATACTACCTCACATCATGATACAAACCTCACCTCACCTTTAAATTAATCCCTCAAAAAAAGTACGTAGTAGTAGTGACCAGTGTCAAACGTAATTTCTTCACAAGCACAGCACAAGCACAGAGAGAGAGATGCAGAGATGCTCTATTCTATACTCTTCCCGTTTAGCTGATGACGTGTCTCACAAAAAAAGTGCGCTTCACTTTCTTTTACCAATATTTCACTCATCATTACCATCATCATCATCAACATCATCATGATCCCTATAACATTTTTGTCAATACTGAGCAGCAAGTCGTAAATCTTCATCAATGAGCTTATTGTTCACTCGCAATTGCAATTTTGTGGATGGACGTACGCACCTCGTGTTGTAGTAGTAGTGGTGGTTGTTGTAAGAAGCTCTACATAATAATAATAATATATGATAAATAATAAAAAAACAGTTTACAGGTATGTAAAGGTCAATGATAGAAGTAAGCTAACTGCAAGAAAAAACATGTCTCTAATCTCTTGCTATACTATACTACTATATATCTTTAGCCATCACCTATCGATCTTTAGCCTATAATAATCTATTGATTTATGTACAACAAAAACCAATGAAATAATAAGGCCCTGTCCAATACATCTTATTTCTCTTCTCCTCTCCTGCGCTGCATACATGCTATTCTTTTAAATGCTTGGATGCTTTTTGATGGTTATTTTGGCTGTGGGGATTTATGCGTCTGTCAATCAGTCCTTTAAATCAAAACGATACTAGAGTAGTTCAAGTAGGTAAACGTAAATTTAATTTAAACGCATGTTTGCAGCAGCACACTACTACACCTGAAGAAAAAAATATATAATCTGCTACACGTTTTTTTCTTATTCTATTCTTCTGATTACTATAATCATTACCAACAACTGACAACAAATTTCCTGATATCGCACAACAGCCACCACAAGAAGAACACAGAAAATATAAAAAAATACATTTTTATTTTTGTAGGTACTTTGATATTTGGGGGACTTTTCCTCCTTCTTCTTCGTATCTATTTATTATTATGCAAGCACATCTTCCAAAGCCACTAATAATCCGCCCTACCCTTTTGCATCCCTCATTACCATCATCATCATCACCATCATGTCAGCAAGCTAGGAAGCCATTTTTACTAACATACAGCTACTCTAGCAATAAGCGAGTATCCTGCTGACAAAACAACAATAAGAAGAGTTGACGACAAAAGAAGAAGAAGAAGAAAGAGAAAATGGATCATTTTTTAACAAGTCGTTCTCTGGCTGACGACTTCTGCTGTCAAATGTACTACGGCTGCATGGTGTGGTGACGGTGTGAGTAGTATGTATGTATAGTATATAGTGAGTTGTTGTTAAAGAGTGAGTGCTGGTGCTGCTGCTCATCTGTTTCCTTTCCTTCCACCAGCAGATTTTTGATTAATATCAGCCGACAGTAAAACAACAAGTGACATGCAAACAGACTCTCTCAAAAAACATACATTACCATTACAATTACTATACTAATTGGAAAAATCCACGCAGAGAGCCAAGTGCAAAAAATATAATATGATCAATAAGATTAACCGATTACTAGATAAGAGTATGTAGTATATATTATTGCATGTAGCTTTTTCTCATAAATAAATAAATTACTAAAAATATTATCCATCATCCTCTTCTTTTTTTCGCTTCTCCAATTTATTCACCAACAATCACATAATTGTAATAATAATAATAACAACAACAACATCATCGTCATTGTCGTCGTCAACAATGCATCATGTAATGCAATCTACATATTATTAATATTGTTATTATTATTTGTATTATACCAAGCCACACCACAAAATTATTGATATTGATCATTGTCATTGTTTAAAATATTATAATCTTTTCTCTTTCGTTTTTTATCCTTATCTTCCTCTGCATCATCATCGTACTACTGCTATATGTATACAAATTAATAATAATAAGTTGATACACATTTTTATTGCTTCTTTTGAAAATCTCTGAAAGAGCAATAAAAATTACTTTTGAGAGTAGTAAGTACAGTGGACGGACGATGATGATGACGGTGACCAGCGCAGCGCTGCTGATAATAAGTTTAGTTGGAGGTGTTCATGCACAAAAGAAGAGTTGAAAAACCAGTTGCTTCTTTTTTGATAGATGGCTAATATGATGCGATATTATGTATAACTGACTACTTACGATGGTCATAGCACTTACACTCACTTCTCTACTTTATTTGCATTTTAAAAAACTGTAACAATATTGTGGTGGTCACCCACCACCACACACTCTTTTGATGTGTAGCACTTTGACTTTTTTGCTCTAGATGATGACATTTAAGTATTTTTCTGTATGACGAGATGATGACCAAAAAGTGATGGGTACAAAATATGACGATAAAGCTTTTCATTTTTTTGTTGTTTATTTGAATACGTAACGGTAAGGGTCAGTATACCTATATTATTGTTGTAGTCAAGAATTAAGAAAGAGCCACGCCAGTATAAAATATCCTATAGCCATGCCATACCCCAACAACTTTGAGAGAAAAGACGCTACTAACTCACTTCTGATGATGATGACGCTGCTGCTGCTTGCTGTTGAGCAATACGTTGCGTTACATTTTACCTGCTTGCCAGTCACCTCACCCTTTTGTGCTGTTGCAGCAGCAACAGCGCTTCTTGATAATCTTCTTCAATCTCATCATCTTTGTTACATATATTGCAAGATTTTTTTATTTATTGTTATTATTATCACAACTTTTGCTGCGCTGCTGCTGATGAAAAAAAGAAGAAGGAACATGTTTTCAATTTCAATACAGATATTCATTTCATCTTCTTCTTCTTCAAAACTGCTCTACTCTACTCTATCCTCACCAACTTATCATTGTTGATGTTATATGACTTGAGTGAATGCATTGCAAATTTTCATTATTTTTTGCAACTTTTTTTTCCTTCTCACTAGCAGTGCCTTTATTATTATTATTATTTATATTATTTGTGTTGGTGTGGCACTGCACTCGTTTGATATAGTGTACAGACAGACAGCTCGCAATAAAAAACGAAATTGCGTGGTGGCAGCAGCAGCATCAGCAGAGGAGAATCAACTTGTCAAAAGATTGACACAAGCCGGTCATCATCACCGCCACCGACCAAAAATTTTTATATATGTATTGTATACAGTCTGCTTGCCCTGCTCTTTTTATTGCTGCTATTTTATATAATTCCCATCTACATCATCAGAAGAGACTCAGCAGCAAGATGGTGATTATCATCATCATCATCATCAGATGAGTGAGTAATTTAACAAGAAAGAGTTATGATCATGATAATGACGGTGATGATGAATTTTGAAAACAATTTCAATTTTCACTTTTTTTCCATCCCTCCCTCCGCCTTCTCCTCCTGATCATCAAAAATCATAACATTCACAGCACTAATAAGATTCCTCCTAATGAATGATTATCAAGTTTGTAACACCTTTGCTGGTATCTACTTAACTACAGTGTAATGTAGAAGGCATGTACAAATGAGTTTTTAATTTCGATGGATTGGCGAATACATTCATACATACATACCTATACACATAATGTGTGCATTGCATATTACATCAGTTTCCTCCGTGTTGTTCATCGTCACCTCCTCTTTACCTTATCATTGTGATCTTGTTGATCCTCATTGGAAAAGATGGAGATTATTATTATTACACGTTGTTATTAGCCCTATCAAGTTGATCAACACCAACTCATTAGGAAGCAATGAGATGATCACGATGATGATTATGATGATAATGATGATAAAAAATTTTGATCAAGTTTTCTTCATCTTCTTTGATGATTTATTGCTGTTATTGATCAAGGAAAAAAAATGCGCAGGTACTGAAGAAAAAGAAGGAGACGTACGGTAATCTCTATCAGAGTACAGCAATCAGCAGCAGTAGTAAATACATAATACGTGGTTATATGTAAATACCTATCCATAATAATGAACTTCTTCTAGTGAGCTGGTGAACTGGAAATTGGATTGATTCTGTTTGCCCCAGAAAAAGAACAATAGCACAGTGGTTATTATTATTTTTTATGGTTATATGTAAATACCTATCCATAATAATGAACTTCTTCTAGTGAGCTGGTGAACTGGAAATTGGATTGATTCTGTTTGCCCCAGAAAAAGAACAATAGCACAGTGGTTATTATTTTTTTACTATTATTTTCTAAAACTGCATTTATAATTTGCTTGTTTGACTTTTTTTTCAAGCTGCGAGTTTCCTTTGTGCAAGTAGCCAGTTGCCGCGCTGCCGCCGCTACTATTCTTTATACTTTCTGACAAATTAATTGCTGGTGCAAGTGCTACCGTTAAAGGCAAGAGAGAGAGAGAAACAGACAGGCAGAAGTAAATGATGCTGATTTGATGATCATGTCGTGACCATTATCGAGTGGCCATGCCATGCCCAGGGTAATAGGATACGCAAACAACTTCATTTTATTTAAGAGAAAAAAAAGCAGCGTGTATTGATATAAACTTTGATACCTATCCAGTCAGTCAATCAATACATCACCAGTAGTTTAAGTGTACACCATACCAGCAGCAGCGGCCGCAGCAGTAGAAAAAAAATGCAACAATGAAAAATTGTAATAAAAGTAAACAATACTCTTGTTGCTCTCCTGCTTTTTTTCGCATGGAGGTATATATATAGGTAGGTATAATGTAAATAGGATGTTTAAGATATTTGTTTAAGGGGTTAAAGGGAAAAAAATGTCAATAGGAGGATTTATGAGAGAAGCAGCGACTGACTGACGACGACAGCAAGCAAGCAAGCGTCATCATGATGATTTCCTTAAATCCTTTCAGTTTAAATAATAAATAAATAGTCTCCTTGAACAGGAGTGATCATCATGAGCACATTAGGGGATAAAAAGAGACAGTCATTATTACGATTACGCTTTTTATACTGCTTCCCCATATATATNGTCTCCTTGAACAGGAGTGATCATCATGAGCACATTAGGGGATAAAAAGAGACAGTCATTATTACGATTACGCTTTTTATACTGCTTCCCCATATATATATGTATAAATATACATATATCTGTCCCTCTTGTTATAAATAAAATATTATCCTAACCCTTATAGTCCCTATATAATATGTTTGTGTGTGCACGCGCTCAGGCAGCAGCGTCAACGTTAAAAAAATACTAAAAAATTGCATATAAGGTTTATAGTTAGTCATCTTAATAAGTTTAAGCGCAACAAAAGTGCAAAATGCGGAATGAACATAGGAATTTGATATGATCGTCGTGTGTCATAGTCATCATGACTTTTCAGAAGGGAATAAAAAAATTTGTAATCCAATTTTATGACACTTTCAGTAACAATCAAAAAAAAATGAACACGGCCAGATCATACCATTACAACTGTTAAAAATAACAGGTTAAAAATAACCTTGAGTACTTGATGGTGTGAGTCTCTCTCCCTTCTGTACACATTGTTGTAATATTTAGTACTAGTAGTTTAATAGTCTGTTGATTGTTGTTGCATGTACAGCTCTTTTCTTCCTCCACTTCCCAACATCTCATTTTAATGAGCTATTATACTCGTCATCATCATCATCATAATCATTCTTTTTTTTGCCATTTGACTTTTCCTTTCGGTTTCAATGATCCCATATCCTCATCATCACTGTACCACCACTACCACCGCACCACAACCAATAAACACTTAATCTGCCGCATTTGACTCTGCTTGACTTTGTTGTGCGAAGAAATCATTTTTCAACAAAGTTTACAGCGTACACCATGGTATTCATCTGTTCCTTCAACACTCGATCAGCAGATCACCTTCATCATCGTCATTATTTTCTTCTTCTTCTCTTCTTCTTCTTCTGACTTTTTTGACAAAAGGAAAAGAAGCAGCACAGCAGCAGCAGCAACAACAACAACAGCAGAGATGGTTAAACGGTTTAAAATAAGAGGAAAAATAAAAGGAAAAACCGGTTTCCCTTTTTTATTATTATTATTTTCTTTTTTTTCGCCCAAAACGACCAAAAAGAGAAGAAAATGCCGACACAGACATAACATCATCAATATACATACCTAATACACGTATGCATGTATGTCTGTACATAGATTCGCAACAAGTTATTACAACAACCACCACCACAAAAATCATTATCATCATCAACAACGTAATAATCATAAACGCTATAATATAATAATCATCTTGTTTTCTTTTTGCTTGTTATTACTGTTCCTTTCCTCTCTCTCTCTCTCTCTTTAAAATTGCACAGTTAATCAACACACACTTCATTTTACTATGTACACATACACACTCGCATGCATTTATAAAGAGAGCGAGAGAACAAGAGCAACAAAATTTATTTGTTTATTTTTTCACAGAAAACGTATCATCATCAGATTCAGATCAACTTGTTGCAATGCAATTTTTATAAAAAAATTTTGCATGTTCTCTGTCGTTTCTCAAGAGTGCAAACTGCAAAATGGGCAGATTTTCATGATGTTCCGCAGCAACTTATCAAAAAAAAGAAGTCAAAGAAGGCAAGTCGAGTTGGTGCTAATTGCTACTTTTTCATCATGTCAGCAGCAACAGCAACAGCAATGAGCCATACTACTAGACGAGGAGGAGGAGAAGGGATGATGTTTCAAAGAGGGAAAGCAAAACAGCGGCACTGCAGACGGGGTCGTCATCATCCAAATCCAAGACAGCCGTACATCACATCAAATCATTCATCATAAGAAGAAAAAAATCAGAGCAACCAACAGCAGCGAATGCAAACCGAAAGTGCTTTTGCGTTTGAGATAAAATAAAAACAACCCCTTTATATATTTACTACTTGTGAATGAATGAGGAGCTTGAAGATTTAAAAAAATGCCTAGAAAAAAACTGATCATCTCATTAGTTATTTGTAGTAACCTGATATCTTCTCAGTTGTTGCTTCTGGCACAGAAAAAAAAAACAAACAGCAGCTAGGCAGAACGCTTGTGTTTAATTTGCAATTTAAAAAACAATTTGTAGCTGGTACAAGATAATAATGAAATTATGCATGGGATTTCAAGTATTTTATTTATTTTTTATTTTTGTAACGTGGTAGGAGGTAAGGTCAAGTTTTGAATTAAAGAATAATATTTTTTTGATAGCGCTACATGGCAAAAGTTTCTTCCCAACACCTCTGTATTTTATATATTACCTACCTGGCTACCTACCATTCATTGTTATATACCCTCCCTTCTTTCCATCTCCGTTTTTATCGCGTTCGTTAAATCTCCAACAACGAATCGAGGGAATGAAAAAAATGGCCACCAACCATGAACCCTTCATGTGTGCACGCATTATTTATATTTACAAAAATGTAACTATAAAAAACGACTACAAGCTAGCAGTCCCCTACTAATAATGATGATAGCAATAATGACTACTGTTTGTGTTGTACTACTGCTCCCATTTTTTCCAAGTAACAATAAAAGATAAACAAACAATCGAAAACAGAAGAAAAAGATTAATCATCTTGTAAAGTCAAGAGTAGTAGGCTCGGCTGGATTCTGGGAGGTCGGGACGTTGCAAATCTTTCTACAAAACTGTTTCAAACAGTTGTGAATTCTTTAGTAAACAGTTTATTTCAATTG
This sequence comes from Sinhomidia bicolor, assembly GCA_027743785.1. NCBI lineage: Eukaryota > Metazoa > Arthropoda > Collembola > Entomobryomorpha > Entomobryidae > Sinhomidia > Sinhomidia bicolor. Next base: position 7,907 of record JAHZMT010004021.1, read on the forward strand.
GCTTCTACCAGTAAAGCACACAATATATATTATTACTCTTCTCTACCTGAACAATATGATATTCACCAGAGACAAAGAGCCGCAGGCCAGGGGTCACAGGATCATGGGAAAATACTTGAATTCTTGACATGTGCTCTACCTATCCGCACACTCGACTCTACTACTCCTCCCTCCTCCTCCTCTTATCTGACTTGGCTGATATTAAAGACTGCTTGTCTTACTACAATTACGTAATAATGTAATGTAACAATAAAGAAATAAAAGTTTACCAATAAAACGTAATTTTAATAATGCTCTTGACTTGATATATAGTGGGACACTACACACACTACTATGCACTAAAAGAATGCAAAAGAAAGAAAGAAGAAGCTCTGTAATAGAAAATTATACACAACGTGTTTTTTTCTCCTTTTACTACGAAATTATCATCACTTAGCACACTTTGAAGTTGTCTGTGTACTTTTTTATTGTTGCTTGTCGTACTTGTGAAAGGGCTATAATAATAATAAGCCGCTTCTCTCTATTGTCCATCCATAAAGTGACGAGAGGAAAAGATAAAGCACCGTCATCACTCAGTAGTAGTAGTAGTACCACCACCGAAAACCAAACAAAACCATAATGATCATGCTTGTTTAAGAGAGAGAGAGAAGGAGACACAGCCGAGAAAAAAAACTCAGAGATATTTTATGGCTCAAGTTCATGTCTTGTTCCATTGTCAATACATTCCTTCTTCTTTTTTCTTTATAACGGGAGGATTTTTTAACATGTAAATTAACATGATGATTTTTTGGTGCTGGTGGTGGTGAAGGTATATAGTGGTTTTGTCGTGTGCCATCATCATCATCATCCTCCTCCTCCCCTCTTTTAAAAAGCTACATATGATAATTCCTCTGATAATTTTCTTTTTTAGTGCACCCGACCATCACGAAAACAATGAGATAACCGATTAGAAACAGACTTTTTACTTGGTCCATTGTCATCATTATTATTTGCTGCTTTTTTACGGCTGCTACTTATATACTTACTACCTATATACCATCTCTGTTTGGTAGTTTATGATGATTATGTTATGCAAATAATAACAATAATGGTTAAACAAGCACATAGTAAAAAATAAATAAACATGACGATGATGATGAGGTACATAATAGCAGTGGAATATGAGTCGTTTTACGCAACACTTACAACAATGGGACTGATTTGCTCACACAACAATAACAACAACAATAGCCGTAGTCTGTCTGTAGCAGCTTTTAGTTTTTACTGGCAAATAGCTGCAGTAATGATGACAGAAGAAGAGAAGAAGAAAAAACAAAAGAAAAGCTGCACACGAGAGAAAACAGAAGCGTGTACAATTTTACCTTACAATAATGACTTTTGACAATAGGATGCAATCATTTTTCTTGTAAGATATTTTTGTTTAAATCCAGATAAAAATTATTGCGAAGCAATAAAAACGTACTTTTTTTGGGGCGGAGTGAGTCAATCAGTTAAAAATAGCCCATTCTTCTTTTTCTTCTTCTTCATCATCATCACAAAATCATCTTGAGGGATTCCCTTGAATATTTTTGTTATTATTTCTTTTCAAACTTTATATACCATTCACTTGAGCAAAAATTTTATCAGCAAAAATTCTGACAGAGAATCCATCAACTTTTTCGACAGAAGCCATACGATGGCATTATTGAGATGCACTTTGATAATGATGACATTATGACACACCGCCGGCAGTATTAGATTAGCAGCAGCAGCATTGCAGTCGAGGAGAGAGGGCGAAAAAAATATAAATCTATTTTACATTCTACCCATATCCGAACTCAAAAAAAATATATTATATATATATTGTGAATGAATGCGCCCTTTTTGCATAATATAGTTTATCATTATTTTCAATAACAACGATAATAATAATAACGACAACAATGGGAATAATAATGATCATAATGGAATGATGGATTGATGATGGTAGTGCAGCAGTGGTGGTGGTGGTGGCAGTGCTGGTGTTATATGTATGTATTTTATGATGATGATGTTTTGTTGCAGTTGACTAGTTCAAGTCTCAAGGATGCACTAAACACTATACTATATCAGTACCACCACCAAGCAAGAAAGCATTTGAGAACCACCCCGTGCCCAGTGTTCAGTGCCATCATCACTACTACAACTACCACCACCACAAAAAAAATCACTGTTCGAGAAGAGCCACCATGTCATCATCATCATCGTGTTGGTCGTCGCCACCACCTCAAAATAAAGTAACAAGATCACAGGGAGCATCTCTTATTCCACCACTACTGCCACCACCATTAGCCATTTTTTCTCTCTCAAAGAAGATAATGTGCATTGGACCACAAGATCATCATCACCAAGATCACTTTGTATTATTATCTTTTTGAATATGCATATTGGCATTAATAGAGCTCAACTCAGGCAGCAGCAATAATAGTCACACTGTTAAAACGACTAAAAAGAACAATAATATATAAAATAATAAATAATATTTTGGAGTTGTAAGACCACCTTTGTAATAATGTTAAAAAATATAATGCATTGTTGCTGCTGCTGCTGCCGCTGATGATGATCATCATACTAGCTGGCGATCTCACTGCCAAGCAAAATGCCACCGTAGTCATCATCATCATCATCATAATTTTCATGTGAGTATGCAAAGTGGATGTAGCAGTGAATAGTATGAATGAGCCTTCTCGTCTTCGTCGTCCCATCAGCAACAATATAACTGTGCTTGTAGTATTACTACAACAAGTAGCCTCGTTCTTTCCATTGTTGTTTTTTTGACCGTTCTTTTGCCGAAGATTATTATTACGACAAAGACGACGACGACGACGATATGCTGGTATTGAGTAAAACATTTCTTCTTTTTTCACGGTATTGTTGTTTGATGTGCTAGTAGCTCAGCAGCGTTATTGGTTCGTTTCGTTCCTCACCAGTCAACTTTTTTTTTCAAGATCCCTTCAAGCAGACATCAAAGATGGGACGATGATGATCAAGAATGATGATAATAGCAACAGCATCAGTCCCTGTGATACAGTTGTGCTAGACCAAGATCGAGCAACAGTGGCATCACTGCATAATAATTTTTTTTGCTCAGTGGGCCACACCCAACAATGAAAAAATCCCCAAACAAAACCAAACTGCACCAGATAGAGAGATGGCCGTTTGCCTGCTCCGGCTTATTACGGTATATATGCAATAATAATAATAATAATAATAATAATAACGTGATATGTGATGGCATACATGTTTTAACAATTA
>JAHZMT010004022.1:0-14291 GCA_027743785.1 Sinhomidia bicolor
AAAAAGTGTATCAAGCTAGTTTGTTTTGTAGAGCATTACCCAAAAGCATGTAATCAACTCTTGATGATAAAATCGTGAACTTGAGGTCAACCAAAAATAATTATAGATGGGTTTCTGATGCCAGAATGTGTTTGGTTTAATAAAAATGTATGTATGTAAGTAGTTAGGTTCATGGCTTTTCAATAGAAATAATAATTAGGAAATAATGATTTTCTTTTCCTTATTTGCGTCAACCGATTTAAAAACTATATAGATTGTAGAAATTTTTTAAAAACTATTTTTAGTTAGACAGCGTAACATTATAAAATTTTTGCACACAAATAACATATTAACTATACTTTTGGCATTGCCGTTTTAACTCAAAGTGGAACCAGTAGAGCACGCATGCAACACGTAACGTGACATGATCATCTCATGAAACAAGTATTTAACACGTTCTCAAAAAACTGATTTCATGAGCTTTAAAAAGATGAGGTATGTGTACATGAAAACATGAAAAAATTAAACACATAAAGCTATTCTGCTTTAAAATCATTTTAAGGTTAAATATCCATCAATTAATTTATTCACCATTTCCGTTCTACACTTTACAATCAATCCTGGTAAAACCTCAACAGCAGTAAAACCGTAAACTGATATTTTAGATATTTATTATTATCGTGAGACATCAATCAATGAATATACACACATGTATGTATTTAATAATGAAAACGTTATTTCAGCGGATACAAACAGTTTTTCCTACTTACATATTTGATAGTAATAAATGTTTACGCTTATTATTTCTAGTGATATAATAACATTCATTGCGTACCATTGCAAGGTAGTGTAGTAAGATAAATTAATTTTTCATGTTTTATTCTGTTTTTATTTTTATACAACGAAAACACAAACAACTTATTGAGTTGGAATAATTAAACTATGATGACACTCACCAATCGCAAATAATAAAGCAAAGAAGAGAAACTGCAATAAAACATTTATTAATTTTCATTATATCAATTACAAGGGCTGTTACTATTTCCGATACAAAAAAGAAGTTGGTAAATATTCGCAATTTCAAAGCAAAGACTACTGCTGTTTCAGCTGTAGTATAGCCATTTCTAGTGTTTTCCTAGCATATTTAAAATTAAATAAATATAATTATGCTTTTCATGTGACTACACTTTTAACTTCTGACAAGGTATATATTTTTTTCGTTATTGCATTCGACCATTTCTGCATTTAACTCTTATACTATGCAGTATTGTATTTTAATTTTAAAAATCTAAACAGCTAAGTTGGTGGTTTAAAGCTATAGGGAATCACATTCGCAGGTTGCTAAATGGATCAAGAATATGAATTATAATTATTCATCAAACATGAACATCAAAATCTTACTTTAAGATAAACAACAGAACATTTACAACGTTTGATTTGGATTAATCTCACAAATATATTCATTCTTTACAGAGCTAACGGACAACATATATCTAATATAACCCTTTCCATCTATATCCACTATTTTGAATGTTTTAGGACGAAAATATTTTTAACATATACATGTACCTCGTTTGATTTGTAATACTTTTTCATATACCTATTATTGCTATTTGTCAAATAGCTAAATCAGTTAAATTTACAAAAAATGACTGACTATAGGTGATTTTGTTTAGAACGCTCTGTAAAATTTAATGCATGCACACATACGAAATCTAAAACTTGCTTTTCTATACTACAATGCTATTTTTTTTATTTTGTATTAATTTAAAGTTAATGAAGAAATATGTAAACTGATTTTACAATCGGATAGATCAAGAGTACCAATGTCGCTACAACAGTTAATTACACCGATTATCCTTTTCAATGAGGTACCTATTATTATACACTTTTTAATGTTCTAGACAAATTATGATTATTTTGTTCCATGTACAACAGTTGACCGTAAACTGAGTCTTGTTATAATATATAACAATACCAATAATAGTTCTACTTTACCACTTTACCACTCTACCTCATTCAGCTTCCCATTCTATTTTTTCTGTACATTTTAAACAATTTTACACTTACTATATTTAAAACCTACAAGCTATATATTTATAGACTTTACTAAAACTTTAGTTTGCTTAAAATCGATGACTGTAAAAGATCGTGACTTATGTAAAAATCCTTTTATAATATGCAGTTGACAATTTTAATATGGATATATTTGCCTAATCATATTTTATACAGTAAAAAATTAACCGTATTTGGGTTTCGTATCAGTTTCTCATTTGCTGTTTCTGGTATTATTATTGTCAGCACAAATTTTTCTATATAGGTAAGTAGATACTTACCAAGATTTTAAGTCTGTACCTGATTTCAGACTTTGTATGTTCTTCTTTCATATATTACATCTCTTCTATGCTCAGTTCAAACCTGACTACGAACATTTAAGCAATTTATTATTATGTTCACAACTAACAAAATTTTATAGTCCAATTTTTTTCTTGTATTGTCTTATGTTACCTTTTATCGTTCATGATAATTTAGTTTCTGTAAATATATATGTATATATATTTGTAGGTATATATAATTTCTTTATGTAAATTACTATTTAAGCTATTATAGTTTATTGTACCATTACCCTAACCATTTAAATTGGTTGTGAGATTTGCCACACTTGGATTATTCTCCTAGTGTGACAGTTTATTGTCTGCACAGCAATTTAAACAAAGATAATCTTGTTGAAATAAAAAATAGAAATCTCTTAATATATTTAATTTAATGTTTGATTTACCAATATTTTCCTTATATATACCTAACTATATGCATAAACCTATAAATTTTATTGTCTAATATTAGATCATTGAACAATTATAGTCATTATGGATTGAACTTATCGTTACCGAATGTTGTAGCAATTATATTTATTGCATAAAACTTTTACAAGGATCTGCTCTGAGAAATAGTGGATTAATTTGTTTGTATTTGCATACATGTTACTTTCCGAAAAATTCTGATTTAAGATTTCAAATCCTAAACTGAAAATTTAGAACTATTAATTTAAAAGACGACGCCAGGATAAATAGCGACAAAAACGTTTTTCAACTTTTTCGTAATTCTATGATGATTCACATTTAATAAAAACAATCTCTTATCGTGTTTCCAATAATTCCTTTAAAGGAACAATTCAACGAGGCCGATTGTGCTACTTAGACATGAAGAGCTATTTTTAAAAATTAAACTTGTCCTCTACGGGAACCATTTTTTATAAGCAACGCGAATTTTCAGTATACCCACCCAGTCATTAGTACATTTACATTTACATTACGCTGGCAAAAATATTTCAACTCTGTGAAAGTTGAATCATGATTTAATCATTAGCTAAAGAAATGGTTACATGACTCTCCAAAAATTTGTTAAGGGTACATTTTAAAAACTAAGCTGTTGCTCACAGTACATATTTATGGCAAAATCTACTCCGCGCACGCATCCCTAGATTAACTCAAGTTTCTTACCAAAAGATAGAGTTCCAAGTTTGAATAATATGAACTTTTGATGGTATTTCTGTAAATTTAATATTACGCTTTGAGTTTGACGAGTTGTGTCTGCATGAAGCATCCACAGGAAAACTTAACTAGCCGTCTAAAAATAATATTTTTAGTTGTTAAGTACGTCTGATAATGTATCGTGATTGACAAAACTACCATATTATTGCAGTAATTATCAAATTTAAAAATACGAACGGAAAAATTTGTTGAGATTTTCAAACTATTTTTATTAAGTACATACCTACATATCTAAATCTAACTAATTGAGTAAGCATGTAAACTGTACGCACATTAAAAGTTGATGTATTTCTACTACGCTGCTTTTGGTTTGTTAAATATTCAATAAACTATTTACCTCCAATTTACCACAAATGTACCTATGTTTCATAGATAATAATTCTGTACAAGGAAGTAGTTATCATTTCTATTTACAAACTCAATCATACATTCTAAATATTGTCGAAAGTACAGTTTTAATTATTACGTTCAATACTCGTGGGAACAAGTTAGATATAGCTTAGCAGTTACATTCTTATATTGGCGCGTATGTATCTATATTCATTCTGTGTAGAGTTTGCTCATGATTGTAACTTTGATACGGATCAAATAATATGTATTTGTGACAATTGAGTTGTATTTTTGTATGGATATGATTAATTTATGATTATGATAATAATGTAGTTAAATATATAACTTGTATGTGTATTATTATTTGTGTGTAAAAGTAAACAACCAAAATGATAATAATTTCCAACAACGTTGTCTCTGAAGTCTGGATGGTAGTTGGTAGCAGTGTAGAATTTTAGTGGGAGAGTATATGCTAATCGTGTTCGTTTTATAAAGTTAACGTTCATCATGGTGGTAGTGTAAAATTGAGGAGAATGATATTTATTCAAAATTCACTTAAAATCATGTGAAGTTTGCTGTTAAATAATAATAAACTAAAAAAAGAATAGGACAAATGTTCTACGACGAGGGATGTGAAAGAAGCAACCGAATCACAGACACAGCGATGAAATAGGACGACATAGGAATGAAGACTAGAAGATGGGCAGTGAGGGTTGAGGCCCCGTTGGTTATCTTGTCCCTTCTCGTTCTTCCCTTATCCAGCACGTGAATTTTCCAACCGAGATTGTTATGTGTATAGCACTGTAATAAAAAATATGGACAAATATATTTCAAGTTGTAAAGTTTTAATACGCAAAATATCTAAATAACTACCTATTTGTATAAATGTTGAATCATACCTGGTAGTAGAGCGTGTCTGGTGCGTCCTGTGGCACGGTCCATTTGAGCGAGGCAGGTCGCCCATCTTGACAGCTCAGAGCTAATGTTTCCTGGTAAGCCTCGAAGGACTCTGATTGGGCAGACTTGTCAATTGTCTTGTGCTCCCATTCGCAGTACCGTCCAGCTGCAAAATACCAATGGTAAACGTCAAGTATTGCCGAGATTAGAATTTTTTATACATTGCTGCAGGCAAGATGATCATTCAATTAGTTTTAATGTATCTTAAACTGATTGCATTGACGCTATCCGGCTGCATGAAAAGTTTACCATTTCCCTTTTTGAACCTGATTTCCAGCGAGCATTAACGCACAGCTTTTGTAAGAATATAATATGGACGATTAATTAAATTGGCCATTTATTAAATTAAATTACTTAAAAGTTTCATTGAAATATGTGTGCATGGAGTAAACACATTTTTAATAATCTCTTAAAGTTTGGATGCGGCCAAATGGTGCATAATTTTATGTTTTAATATAAATGAGGGATAATATTTGTATTCTGTCTCCTCTACCCTACCTGCTTTTGGGAATGGATAGCCAGCACTGTCAGTGCCAACTCCAGCATAGAAATTTTGCTTGGATCTTTCGGATTCACTTTTTTGGCCGTAACCTCCTTCTGGACTGTCTGTGATGTAGAACGGATGGTACTGGCTGGGATTTTTGCTGTCATCCCCTTTGATAGAGATAAAGTGCACCATATAAATTGTTGCTTTACGAGAGAGAAATGGAGAGAACGAAATGCACTTTCCCGTACAACTGCCAATTATTGTTATTAGTTTTACCTCCTTCTACCCAAAATTGGTAGGTTTCTCCACGCTCCACATAAATCTCTGGAATGAGTTGATCATTCAAGTACCAGCAAATTCCCCATGATGGATTACCTGTTGGAAAGGCAGTTGCACAAAATGTTAGCTTCGTATATCGAGTTTAAACCTGTGTACAGTTATAATACTACCGTTATGATCAAGTCGGTAATATCCTGGACTTTTTTCTATTATCCAAGCAGCACAAGGTACATAACACCAAGCATGTTTTCATTCTTGTTTATCATTTTAACAAAATGCTTTCATCTCTAATGCAAAACACTTGGTTTTAGTTCAGCTTTCCTACCTGTAATTGCTGTGTAGCCACGTTTTCCACCGGTTGGTCCAATTCTTGCTGTAAAATTAGTTACCCCTTCAATAATAATTGGGGGCCAAGGTTTTATCCGTGGACCAGCATCTGCTGGAACATCGTCTATGATGGTCAAACAGGAATGATCTCCTCTTCCTTTGGGAATAATTCGAGTGTCCTCTGTGGAATTACATTGTAAAATTACTCGTTATTACTTTTTTTTAAAGTGCCCAAACTTTACATGTGAACCATGTATTACCATATGGTTGGGTTCTACGTGTTTGATGATAATCAAGGTGATGATGATGATGCTTCATTCTATTATGATGTCCTGATACCATGTTATCCCATATTAAGCAGCGTGTGTAAGATTAATTTTATTTAAGTAAAAGCACTACTTTGCATTTTCTCCCAAATATTTATATATATTGACCATTAGAAATTTTACATATAGAGACTGTCCATCTTATTCATTTATTACCTTCAGGCCCTGTTCGCTGACCAAAGTGATAGTTTGCTTCATTCCTTCCGTTCAGATTTCCGATTGCAACGAAAATGTTGACTTCATCATCGTCCAATGACATGTCCAGGCTCTGTGTTGAAAAATTTTAAAATGAAGAAACGTAAAGAATGACGAATTACTTAAAGAATCTCATTGTACGAGATAATTCGATTTACGTACATCGCTAGTTCTAATGGGTCTTCTAAACATGACAGTGGTTACGCCGTTTTTACGAGCTCCGTCCAAAATTTGAACGTCGTTGGTACCACCAATTCTCTTGTCAGGACAGACGCCGTTTTTGCCATCACACTAATAATATAATAATTAATTGGATTATTATTTTTCTGATACAACTTCAATATTGCAAAGTAAAGTTTGGCATATTGCATAGCGTAATAATAAAAATAGTAGTAACCTGTGACTTGGCAGACATAAAGTAGTCTTCCGCGTGAAATATTTCTCTAGCATGAGGGGTACGATATACAACGATCGCATCCGCTCCCACCATTTGCGTTTTTCCTCTTACTGGGCTGAAACCTGCCAAGAAGAGGACGACGTGGAAATATTCAAGAAAATAAAGTTTTCTTCAATTATGGCCAATTATCAGAGTTCTTTGGAATATTTCACTGTGAAAGCTCTTCTCTCATGTTTAACACTCGTCCGCTTACCAAGTGCAATCCACTGCTTTTCATCAATTCGACCTGACAACTTGAACTTGATGTAGTCCTCCCCATCCCTATCCCATTGAAGTTGGACGCTTCCGCCAAGCAGGTCTTTGCAGTTGGAAAAGCCATCCTTGGGCTGCGACGAACTTTTCTGTTGCGAGTAGATAGCGGAAGAAAGGAAAATGAATTGCATTTTATTACCGCACCACTACATGCTCATATTTTACTAACGTTTATATAGCATTCATAGTTAGGGCTTATACATCTCCTTTGTTAGTATACTTACTGCGGTTGATTTTGTGGATGAAGTTGGACGTGAAGTTGAAACAGAGTATGGATGATATGGAGGGGACATTGTGTATACAGGCTGAATATATACACATATGCCAACACGGCGTGATGACAATATTGAGAAAGAGAAAGTTGTGTAAGCGTACAATGTATTTACAGCGGAAGAAAAGCAGCGTAAAAAGAGAAAGTAAAAGAGAAAGAGACAGGAAGTGAGTCAAAGTGCAAATTCTGATTTAAGAGAAGAGAAGACATAATTTATGCAAATGTATTGTGTAACAATGTTTCACTTCAGTACTTTCATCACATTAGCTCAATAGACTTATAGTATATGACGTACCTTCTTTATTTTAAATTTGTCCAAAGACGGTGGAACGTTCAGGTCGTGCTTTGGAATTTTCACATGGCCAAAGTCATGCTTGTATCTGTAAAACCGTGTAATAGCATTACATTTACACTAATATTATGCTAGTTTTGTACATAGTAAGTATGTATGTAGCTCTGGATCTTCATGTTTATCCCATGACTTACGTAATACACCATACGCTAAGCCAGTCAATGTCATAGACAGTTAAATCATCCGGAAGTTTCAGCTCAATATCCTCTCCCTCATACCCATTCAGTACGTCCAAACTATACATTATTCGAAATATTATTGTGATGATAGGAGCATCCATTTAAACACAACCCGATATATTATTAACAACTCTCATGCTGACTAGTTTATACTATACAACCATATAACCACCTACCTTCCTTTTTCATTTGGAATTTTCCGTCCACCTGTTTCGTGTCGGAACTATTAAATCCTTGGGAATTTTGATATCTCCAAAGTTTACCTTTGAATTTTTTTTTCAAAATGTAAAAGGTAAATTTGCATAAGCCATTTATTGCACACATACATACACATCTTCTAAATAAATAAAGTTTCCAAACGAGGAGATCAATGAGAATAAGGTTACAACATCATACTGTGAATCGACGACACCAAACCGAGAGCCAAGCAATATTGTTTATTTTGTAGCCGGGTGGCAGGTGAAGGATCACATCTTCTTTACTAAAGCTTGCTAGAACAGGCGGCTCCCTGTGAGTCGTCAGCCAATAAAATAAACAAGGAAGAAGATGAAAATTAGAACATTTCATTTGAATAAATATGCATTTTGTTACATGTATTGCCAACGTAAAATCAAGTCAAAATGGTGGCTTGTGTATGTATACATATACAAAATGTATATGTAATATGCGTAGTTGTTTGTGAAAATAGCAGTGATTGTGATTACTATATATATATATATATAGGTATACTTCTTTCTTTACCAAAACCAAACAAAGATACACACAACAACACAACAAATTATTGCATTATCTCCATTTCTCGCTGGTGTCGCGCGCTCCCTGCTCATTCCCAACCAAGCTTTCTCCCTTCATCGTCGTTTCATGCATGCCCCGTTGCCAATTACAGCTTGTGTAAATCATTCTGTCAATTGACTAATGGACTGATAGCTTTTATAATGTATTGATACTATTATCATTATTGTTGTGTGCATACGTTTTAGCTATTATATAATAATATACTTTTTGCTCCGTCTTTCTCTCGCGCTACATTTCTTTTTAATGGACTTAAATGCCTTCGTTACCATTCACCCATCAACTTGATCAACTTTTACAGAAACCACACAAGGTACTTTGAACTATCTGCATAGTCTATTCTGCTTACTGTCATTTATACCTATATATAGGTATATTTTTTTAAACCAAAGACCCGTTTGCTGTACATATGAAACGAACATTTGTTCGTCTCATGGAAAATTGCAAATTTACGCGTAGACAACGACAGCACATCGACAGATATAGGGAACATCTCTTTCCCTCTCCATTACTTTATTTTTTGGCTCAATCTTTCAACATGAAATGGGTGGAGCTCACTTGTCCAATTTCAACTGACTTATCGGCAGACAAATAAAAAACAATCGTAATAAAATGCAAATGAAGACGAAGAATATGTAAACGTTAGAGAAAGCATGAACAAAGGATTAATACAATATTTCTTGACGCACACACGCGAGCGTACGCGTAAAAGTTTGACATTTTTTTTCTTTTCAGAATGTTGTCTCATGCTTAAAAAGAATTTGCTTTTGCGTATACACATTTTTCTTCTCGTCTTACCTGTCAGTGTAGTCGTCAGGATATGGCACAATAACTCCAGACGGTGAAGGATCTCCTTTTTTACCAGTCCAAAAGTAAGCGTCTGCAATAAGAACACACAAGAAAAGAACAAAAAATGCTCAAGATTAAAACGTGCAAAATGCCATATTTATCAAGTGTAAAATGAGATGATACTATTTTTCATTCATTTCTTTTTAAAGAGCGAGGAAACGAGAGGTGCGTTGACAAGAGCGAAGAATTTTTTTGGAATGCATCATTCCTTTGAATGATCATGTTCTTTTGTGCAGCACACAACAACACAAAACTTTGTCATACACAACGTTGTCATCATCATGATCATCATAGATCAATAATAGCAATAATAATACACGCTGGAAATATGTTGTTTTGTGTGTACATCTCTGTGGAAAAGAAATAAAAACGGGTGTCTCGTCGTATATTCGTCATAATAATCATCATCCACCTCTACTACCCGTGCCTTTTTTTATATATTTCTTTCCAGCAACAACTTGAGAGCACAAAATGAGAAAAAAATGAACTGGATTTCAAGCAAAGAAAGTCGTAAAGTGAATGGTACAAGCTGCCATGCTACCGCTACAAACTTTTCTCTTTTTTTCTCTCTCTCTCTCTTGGTTGTATTCATTCATTCAGAAGAATGAATGGTGAAGGAGGGGAAAGACATTTCTTTCTCTCTTTTCTTCTAGAAATGAGAAGAATCGCATCGTAGCAATTGAGATGGAGTATTTCGTTGCATTTTTTGATAAAAAAGGAGAGAAAAAGTAGAGTGCTGTTCGCTTCCCTTTTCTTTTGCTCCATTCTATTTATACATGAGCAAACTCAGCTAAAGCAATATACGTGTTGGTATATATAGTATAGAGAACGAGCAAGAACAAGTCGTTTAACTTGGTGTCAGTTTGCATCTCCTTTTTTGTGTCATCGTGATGAAAATGAAGATGATGATGATGACGGCGAGAAGCACAAGAGTAGAAGAGGATCCCTACACACTGCTATAAATGCAAAGAGTAGAATTTTGTGTATAAGATGATGTTGTATACATTTGATATTACACAATGTCACTGGCGGTCTTACGACTCACTGAACTGAACTCACTTCAGTCACAGCATAATATAAGCTGAAGAAAGAAACGGAATGAAATTTCAGCCTAGACCAAAGGAGGAAGGAATAAAAAAAATATGAAAATGAAAACCAAAAAATGGAACGTTTTTAGGCCGTCTTACTGGCTTTGCAAAAATATTCCCTGCCTGTTTTCAGCTATTTACTTTTATAAGAATGATCAAACCGGATAAAGTACCCTGCTGTTAATTATAATGGCTTAATAGAGTTTCAAAGCTAATTGTACTGTGAAAAGGTAAAATAAAAAGGATCAACAACGCTCCTGTCGACTTTTCGTTTATATTTTCATTTTTCTCTTTTACATCTTTTTCTTTTGAATTTATCAGCTATATATATATACCTATGCTGCTCACTGAACTCAACTGGGTTCTCCTATTATTATGTTCATCGCCATCAATATTTAATATTTCCGTTTGGTAATAATAATAACACTCCAACTGGGTAGTTGAGATATAAAAACGAATCCACAGCAGGAAGGACGGGATCTATAAAAAAAAGCTGCAGTGGATCAAAAACTTGATGCTATGATGATGATTTTTTTTCTCACTCACTCAGACAAAGAACACAAAACGACGAGTGGATCTCTTTGGTCTGCTGCTGAGCTACTTCTCGCTTAAGATGAAGGAGAAAAAAAGAAGAAAATGGAAGATGAAAATGAGGATGACAAAGAATGTCGCTGTGTCACTCATACAACACATTATATTCAGCGGGTACGGGAAAAAAGGGCCCAGTCAGCAGAAAATGGGCGAGAAAGATGAAATAATAGTAAAAGTTTCTAGGTACATTCAAACACACACACAAACACGGACAAAAAACCCATTGCGAGTGACTTTGTCATTGTTAATGGTGCGCAATGTATATTATTTGTATTTCAGTTAGTAGCTCTCTTCATTTCATTTCGAGTAATATACCTACCCACTTCTTTCTCATCATTTTACTCCGTCCTCTCTATATTATTGTTATTCTGCTTTCCAGCACTCTGCCAACGCACTTATGTACATTATCAACCATATATATATATTTGTACAAGTTAGACAGAGTTTCACTTTCCAAAAAGGAGAAAACGGCAGAGAAACTCAAGAGTCACTTATGTGCTGCTGGTATAAGTGTCAATGTAGACATGTACGTATATTTAGGGGAATCCTATAGATAATGATGATGTTAGAATAGAAAATGAAACATTATTTTGTCATATTTCTCTTATCACATCTTATATCACACAATGCAAAATCATTATCATCTTTTTGTCATCATTCTTCTCTTCTCCCAACTTATAATAATAATTATTAAAAGTATTGTACATAATGTTATAGAAAGAGAAAGGGAGAGAAAAGAGAACCAACAAAAGTTTAATAATGGTGATGACATTGTGCTCAAAAGTGTACTTTACTAGTACACCACAGCGTAGTCACGTTATGAATGAATACGCATACATTTTTATACCAACAACTACCATTATAAAAACTGGCGAGATACCCTATTTTTTAAAAAAAAGGTTTAATCCGCTTGTAAAAGTTGAGGAGGAATACAGAGAGCTACGTATAAAAAGTACCGCCACGGCACTTTTCTTTTTTTCGTACCGCTTCTTCAAAAGACAAAGTTTGTCTTACACTCTTCGTTATCGTTTATGTCATTTTGTTTGTGAGCATAAACTTAAGAGGGGAAGAAAAAAACTCTGTGTGTGTGTGGGTGTCTTTACAGCACATTTCAAGACTTCAAATCTACACTTTGCCATTTTTATGTGAAGCAAAACTTAGCGAGCAGCAGTTGCCAAACGTTTATGATAATTATATTTGTAGCGTGTTTCGTACTGTATAAAGCTACTTCCACAATATAATTTTTGTCAGTTTTGTTTTTTGAAATTTTTTTTAGTATGCTCAATTTTTTTATTCCCATTTCTTGGCTTTTTCTTTTCGTTCGGTTTCCCTTTCCCCGCTTTCTTTTTAATTGATTAAAATTATTACTATATAAAAATCAAATTTTTACATACCTGGTCCTAAGCCGTCATAGGTAAACTCTTTGATAAAAAGGGTGTCTTCATCCACAGCGTACACCATTCCAGTGACTTTGTGCGCGAATGTAGTCATTTGACCGATCCATTTTCCGTAGTACTCCTTGCCTTTCAGTGCTTCCGCTTAAAAAAGTTGAGAAGAAAAAACACAAAATTAGATTTATTCAGAGCGGTGCAACATGTAAAATTAGTTGATGAAATACAAATAGCGAGTAAAATGAAGATGGGAAAGTAAACTTGAGTGGTTGTGTAGTAAGTAATGAGGAAAATTTTTGTATGCATATTAGGTATACTAAAAGCGAGGTTCCTTTTTTATGTAGTCACAGTAAATGAATTAATAGCATCAATGTCGATAGGGCTGATGATGATCATGATGAAACCAGTCAAGTCAACAACCGCTCGACAACAACAGCATATTTATTGATTAGAGTTTTCCAACTAAAAAGTGTCTGCGTTTCCATTCCCATGATCAAATAAATGATGTGAAAATGACATTTTGGAAAACAACTGTACAGCATTCATCTTCTCCTTTGTCTGTTTTTTTATGTATGCACGCATTTTCTTAAACAGCCTGGTACTCATATTAGTACGTTGTTTGAGCAGAGAAAGAGTTACGAAACAAAATTACATTACATGATAATATGTTGTGTAGTGAAAAGCTAATATAATAATGAATGAGTTGAACGAGTTTGTAAAATGTGTGCAGCCAATAACGATGGTAAAACAGTGGCGGCGGCACTATAGTGCTCACGACGATGATGACAATGAATTTAAATGCATTTGAGTAGAATGAAGTGGAGCTGATGCTGCATTGCTTATGTTGTGTGTGTGTGTGAGTACAATATTTGCAGTTTTCTCCATCATCATTATAAGAATATTTTGCTGTCGTGTGCATCTTCTCTTTCCCCTCTTTCTCTATTTCCTCCTCGTTGCTTTGTAGAAGACAGGATGTATGGCGCAAATATGATTTCCCTATTTATAGTAATAAATGTGAAAAGGAAATGAGATCGGATGGAAAGGATCATGGGTGAATGACTGAAAACTGGGAGGATGAAATAGGGTATCGGGAAAACATTGGGAAGCCTTTTAAATAATCACGTTTTCTTGTTGAGTAAGCGCCTTTTATGTCTTTTTCATCATGTTACTACTACTACTTTGCTGTTTGCTGATGTTGATGAAGATGCACATGGTAAGGTACAGCTTTAATTTAGCAACAACCCAGTTTGCCGTCAAAATAAAGTTAACTTTTTAAATTTTTTCCTTTCTATATTGATTTAATAAAATAGAAAGTAGCAACAACATTTTTGATTTTACATTATGATCGATGATTTGCGTTCTGACTTTGGGATTCTTTGACAGAGAACCACATATTACCTAAAAATAAGAATGAATTAACCCTGCACTCGTCTTAAATAAAATTATAAAATAATGTCAATTTCCTGTACATGGCATAAAAAATTTAGCAAATTCTCATTGTACAAAGAAAATGTATTTATTTTTGCATCTTTTGGTTTCTCTAAGCTTGTATACATTTTTAAAATAAAATTTTGCCATATTGTACATCATAAACAATTCTGGAAAATATTTAGATGGCTTTACGTTTTCTTTGTAGCA
>JAHZMT010004023.1:0-12279 GCA_027743785.1 Sinhomidia bicolor
ATTTCAGCATAGAAAATGCTTTAGAGGCTTTTGAAGTAGCAAAGACAGGTTCTGGTGGAGCAATTAAGGTAATGATTCATTGTTAAGATATTATGAAAAGAAGCCAGCTGTCCATTTTTCTTGCTTCCACTCTACAAACATATTTTTATTATGTATACATATAGTTGTAAAACGGTATTTTTAGTCAAGACTAGTTTAATCGGAATATTTGACAGTTGCTTTTGCTTAATATTATATAATTATACACGTTATTGTAACTTTTATCTATAGGTATGCGTAATGTATTTAATAAGTTTAAAAAATACTTTTAAAGGAAATAAAACAAAATTGTTACCACTAAAGTTTTTGAATCACAGAGAGAAAAAATACACTAACATATCTTACGCGAAAAAAAGTTAATATTTCATGCAAAGGGAAATCGAAACATTTCATTTGGTCACCTACTCATTCATTCATGGATATTTTTCTGACATTGTACTCTAGCTCATGTTATTATGTATTGACGTTGATAACAGTTGTCGGAAGAACAGAGAAATTACACTGAAAGTTGGGCGATCCGAAGGATTTTGGATCCAGCATGTTTTCATCAATTTATATCTGTAGAAAAAAACAAGCAATAAATTGTTATTATTAGTTTTAAGTTTTAAACTGTACACCCTAGTCAAGTTTTTACAGACTCACATTCCTTCCGATGCAAACTCTGGTTTTTCAGGCCGTTTGCCCATCACTAACGCACTAATATACTCAGACAAACTGGAAGATACATTTGGTGTTTGACCCATGCTAAATATTTCCCACAAGGTTGACGCGTACGACCAAATATCCGTCTTTTCATTAAACGCTGTGGGAAGACCTTGATTGGTCGAGACGAGACATTCCAACGCTGTCCAGCGCCATGATATCTTCCCCTTCATTGTAAATATATGTATTTATTATTATTTCATATTTTGAATTGTACCTTTTTTCACAGGTTTACATAAATTTGCACAAAACAAAAGAACAGCACATACATTTAAATAAATAGATGTAATGGTATTGTTTCCGTCTTGCAACTCTGAAGCTAATGCAAAATTAGACAATTTAATTTTTGAAACTCTTTCCAGAATCAGCGACTTTGCTTGTAAATTGCCAAACACAATCTATAAAACAATTAAATTGATGGATTAATTTTAGTAGGCTATAAATTCAGTTGGCAGCAGTGTATTTTTCGTTACATTTTTATTGTGTAAATAGTCCAGTGCAGAGCTGAGCTGATACGCCCATTGTATCATGTTTAATGTTGTAAAGGGTTCCAACTGATGATAATAAATTGCCTCCGAGTTTTCATAAACAGTGCCTCTAAACAACACTAGTTTGAAATGAATATGCAATTGCAAAATTTTTAAATACAAAAAACATTGTTTGTCCTTTTTTGGAACTTACAATCGTTTACTCCTTTTGTCTGTTTTAATTTTCTCCGGAGTAAGGAAATTTTGAAAATTTTGAAGCCCGTGTTCAAAAGATCGTCTAAGAAAGTCGTCCAATCGTTTTGGTGGATAGTCTTCCATTATCAACATGACGTTGCCGCGTTTGCTCATATCCTCTGGAGGCGTCTCACAATAAATTCCTAGCAGCTTTAAAATGTGCTGATGATTTCCAATTTGAAACATGAGATTAGCCTCTTTCAACAATTCCAGCATGTGCTTTTCATCTCGGAAACTATTTTTCAAAATTTTAACGGCTGCTTCTCGTTTATTAGTCGGATCGTGTGACATTTGCACTACGCCTTTTAAAGTTGATGTGTTATCATCATACTCAATGCATGTGTCATAATCTGCATTTTTTTTGTAAAAAAAGTGAATAAATTATAGTGCAAAATAGATTGGGAATGATTATATATTAATTCATTTAAATACCAATTTTGAATCTTTCTTCGGGAATGTAGCGCCTTCCTGAGAACGGTATTCCAAGGAAAATATGCTTGACTACTTCACATTCGTTGGAATCTCCATATGTGGAGTCTAAGGATTGATACCGTCGTCGCCGGAGGGCGGCTGCTGTTGCATCTCCGTCGCTGGTCAAAAATTTTTCCAGTTCATAAACAAATGCGGCAATCACTAACAGTCCGTACAGTTTGCAGACATGATACATAAACGATAAGCAAAATTTAGCATTTAAAAGGGAAATTTTGAGCTGAGCCAAATGGCAACCGTGATAAATTAATGTGGCCACTCCAAATATAGTTGAAATTGTAGAAACGATCAGAAATGCACGGCATTTTAGTAAATTGTCCTGAAATGTAAAAGTAAAATTAGCTTTACTTTGGATTTTAAGAACCATTTAAAATTTTGAAAATTCTTACTGTGGTAATTCCAATGTACAACACTATTGCCAAAATCATATTGACCAAGCTCAATACTAAATAGGTTACAAAAACTATAAAATAGAACAACAATTATCCAATATTGAAATATGTATGCCTTTCTGTGGAAATTAATTAGTAAAAGTAATTTTTGATATCGAACTTTCTGATAGATTAGTTTGTGACAATTGAACATTTGTATTATTTATTGCCAATCCATTCTGCGCTGAGCCAATTAGATCAAAGGTAATAAATGTCAGGGTCATGGAGGCATAAATCTGTAAAGTTTACATGTTACTGTCTATCACTTTGATCGACAATGAAAGCTATAATCTAACTATAAAATGCACTTACGAAATCCGCAATGGCCACATATCGCGCACCTTGAAACAGAGAAAGTTTCCAGCAAGGATTCATTGAACGCTACAAAAATATAACTTGATTTAAAGGACCAAATATAAATTCCTGTTTTTAATTAAGAATCTGTTTTACATTAAATAATATTTTTTGCTGTAGTTTTAAGAAACCCAACATGTGCAGCAGCATAACAGTATTCTTTGTTATGAGTCATCATCATTATATTTTGTAATCATGAATCCCTTAATTTAATTCATTGCCATTTTGCGTAAATCAATTTTGTTTTTCTTTTCAGCTCACCATATTGTTAAATAATACTATTACTGTGTTCAAGGAAAGTTTCATGACAAGAGAGTGTGGCGTGGCTTGTGGTTTGGTGTATCAGTGCAACGTATGTGGCTTACCGAGCCAAACCGTCGTCTTCTGGTGTTTTGATTTTCTACCAAGTAGTATTTTCATTTTAACTTTAAACACCAAATGTGTATTATGACAACAGCAGGAGCACAATATTGTTCATTTACAGCGGAAGTTGTAAAACCTTGTACGCATTTTTATTTAACATGCTAGCGATAAAATGTGATTTTCTAAAAATTTGCCTTAGCTTTAGGGAAACAAAAAACCCCAAAATGTTTGTTGTAACCATACATGACTATTCTTTTCATTTATATTATAAGGCTATATTTATAATCATTTGTCGAACTAGCTATCATTTACTGCTTTCCCCGAATTCTTTAAAAATTCCCAAAGTTCTCCTCTTACGTAAGTCAACGTAAATCAACACGACTTTTACCTTTGGCAGTTATGCCTGTTTTTAGATTCGAAACCTTTAAAGACAGTCTATCTTATCGTAGAGTTAATTTGTGGAACAAGCTACCGAAAGATCTAGATGTGAACAAATTAAGCTACACTAATTTTATGGTTGCTTCAAAAATGCTATTGCCACTTATTGTTAATTATATACATTATCCAAAATATTGTATTGTTTTATTCATTAGTAAAGTAAATAGTATATTATATACTTTTATGGTTCACCTTGCAACAACAGAGCTATAATGTACTCTGTTCTGTACTAGCACTGAAAAGGCAAGACGTTAAAGAATAAATTTCAAATTTCCTACTGTATACACTTGTGCGTTGAGCTAGCTGTTGATTTACGTCATACAACCATCTCTTTTTATTTTGTCCAAAATGCTTGTTCAGCATTCCGCTCCAAGTTTGAAATGTTGAACTTGTAAATTAAGCCCATCTGGAAGCATGTTGCCGGCAAATCAACATCCTGTAAGTCACGCAAGCAGACATTGTAATTTATTACAATTTTCCCTCTGTAGATTTTTTGCAAGCAAAATATTGAATTTCTTTGTTCATCATTAGTGCAAAGGAATAATAAACTATATGTATGTAGATATATCATATGAAAGGTGCAAAACTTTTAATGAGTAATCTATAATAATAAGTTTGTAATTAATGCGATTACAAACTTGTTTGCTATCAACATGAAAGTATATACAAGCATAAACGGAATGTTGCGTTGTATTTGCACATGAGTATGTGTACTTAACTTAATTAGTGTAGGTGTGGAAATACCTGTACAATCAATCTTACATGGATGATGGAGAAGAATGTCAAATGACAAAAACGCTCGTGTTATATACAGATGTTGTTACCTGCTGTGACGGCTTATTGATGAACATCACGCGCATTTTGGTGACATAATATGGATTTTAAAGCTGGGTTTCTTAGTAAACTATAAAGCCTGCAACGATTTATGAATGGCAACATTCGTGTATTTGTGAGTTGGAATTCTTTGACAATTTTATTTATTTTTGAAATTTTGCATGACACGCTTTTTTGTAAGATTTTTCACTTGTATGTAATTGTAATTTAAATGCAAAGTCAAAACATACAGTTTAGTTACAAGAACACGGTAAAACGTATTTATTTAATTAAAGAATATTCATATTTGATTGATTGGTGTGACGTAGACTATGCAGCCTCTGTGTTTTTGGTCAGTTAAACCAGGTAATGAAGGTCTAGAGTCCATCTGGACTTTCCATTGAACCAAATAAACGAGTATTTTGTATTTTACATACATTGAATATCTACAACATGATATTTAATACCTAAAGTCAAGATAAAGCTAGAGAATCAACGAGCAGTAAAATTTGATTGATTAATTTTTAATTAATTCCCGTGTGATAAGATTGATAAGCGGCAGTAACAGATAAACGAATAAAGTGTTTTATGCTACCTGTTTTATGCGTACAATATTAACATGGCTTGTCTTTTTTTACAAAAGTCATACCACAAGCTCTGTGAATGAATGATACAGATTTGTATTGCACTTGTTTGCGAAGAGTAGTAACCATTTTAAGATCTTGATCGAGTTTTTGAAAAACAATTTTCAAAATGGCCGTAATTAATCATCTTATTTCCGTATTTCTTCTTTTCACCGTTATCTCCAAGTCATTCACGAATGGGGCTAGTATTACCTCTCCTCCAATTACCAACTGGGGAGACTGTACGCATATTATTTGTTCTAGAGTAAATTGATCTTAAATGGTAACTGGTAAAGCTGATGAATAATAGCCTACTTTATTAATTTCTTTTAGGGGGTGTGATGGAATTGTGTCCCGAAAATACAGTTGTCCAAGGATTTCAACTGAAGACTGAACCTTATAAAGGTGCTCTCATTGACGACACTGCGTTAAATGGAGTCCGCTTTTATTGTGGATATCCTCTAGATCCCAATACTCGCCAGATCAAAAGTGCAGAAGGCTCCTGGGGAGAATGGGGCAATGTATACAGCTGTGGTACTAACGGTGCCGTTGTCGGTTTCCAACTTCGTGTTGAAGCTTTCGGTATAGTGGATGATGAGACCGCAACAAACAATGTCCGTTTTATGTGCTCCAACATGGAAGAGCCAAACAATTACATTGAAGGGGATGGCCTAACCTTTGGAGCATGGAGAGAGGCTGTGAGGTGTCCTGCTGGGGAAGTCCTGTGCGGAATTCAAACTCAAATTCAAGCCGATCGTGGCGCACTTCGTAAGCGTGCTTATTGTTTAATTTTATATTTTAAAAAATTTGTAGGGGATATATTTTCATTAATTGATAAATTGATTGTTGCATTTTTTTTCTCTTAGTTGACGATACAGCCATGAACAACCTCGCTGCTGAGTGCTGTCCTGTTCCAGCCCACATTGAATACTTTTAACTTTTCCATAACCGTTCCTTTTTTAAAAACTAATTGCCTCGTTTGTAAATCTGAAACAGTTACTGTAAATTTTCAATTATAATATCGGTATTGATATGGCGTGTCGGGAATTGAATTTACTTTTTTTCTTTTAACTTGTATGAAGTATCATCAATCCAATTATTTATCAAATAAAATGCATACTGCCATCATCTCCATATAACCATACTTGTATTTATCCTGTCAAACTTTTTCATCCTAATGGAAACTGTGGAATAAAAAGAACGACTATTATTTATGTGTACACTTGTACTTTATTTGACAAATACATGAGTCGAATTTTACAAAAGGGATAATGAAAATGAAACCAACAACAGCCACTCCACCCGCCATCATAACTACAAGCAAAGTGAGAAAAGTGAGTCTTTTGTTGTCCAACAACACTTCTTCTTCTGACTGAAGCAAATTTCCTTCTCCGATAAAAACATCTTTCTTTACACCAACCAAACCATTTCTGCCTCATTCCATTTCACAATCTCGATTCAAGGATAAACATTGGTTGCATTGTTAGACACGTGGCTTTGCTATTTGTCCCCAGAGAATCATGTCTCAATCATTGCATGGCACGTTCACAATCAGTTAAGAGCTCAACATTTATTTTCCTTCTATACAACCAGTTTACTTGCGTTACTTTATAAACTCTCCCTTTCCATCTCTCTTTTTCTTCATCTTCTGTGGAAAAGTCACGGCCAAAAGAAATCAATCAAAACATGTTCGCTTCTCTCTCTCTCTCTTTTGCTTGCACCAAAACTTTCACTTTAGCGTCTTATTACTTGAAATCTTTTTTCTATATCAGCAAGGAATAATAATATACTTTATCACAATATTTTCAGTTAGTCCATCACTTTATTTTCTTCTCACCAAAAAGAACTTGTTTTTTTAGTAAGACATGTAAGTATAGTTGCATGTTGCAGTAACAGTAAAGATTATCATCATCATGATAATATAATGAAATTGGATCTCAACCCAACAATATTATTTTTATGGATGGGCACAGTGGGCAATGCTCTTTGATTCCCTTTTGTTATTACTTTGGCAAATTCTTGTAATCTTTCGGTACCCTTACCGCCCACGCAAAATTTGGGAATCCAATTTTGATTCATGAACTTTCGATTTTCGTAGAAGGATATATACTACAATGTAGTATATAGTATGCTTTAGTTAGGTGTACCTGCTACTAAATGTATTTAAAGGTTGTTACTCTTCTTTGTCAGAATGTCTAATGTTTTTATTGTCATAAAAAGTCATTTTATGCAGTCTTGTATGTATTTTCAGTGAATATTTTTTTTCTAGAGACAATGATTGGTGTTAGAACGAAGAGTCAATGTCCTCCAAACAAGGTAACCAAACATTTTATTCGTAAGTCCATGCCCAACTTTAGCTGAAAAGTAACTTTAAGCAATATATATTTTCAACATGATACAGATAAAACTTCATACAGCTTACAATGCTTTCAAATGTAATGGAACGTCGGATATTGGTACCTGCTTCCAAAATATGCAAAGTATCATTGAGGTAGCAAGGGCTTATAATTCAAAACCCAAATTTAGCAATGTCAGTTGCATTGGAAAATGAATAAAGAAGAAAAAGTAAGAAGGTTAACGCTTCGTAAAGCCGTTATTGATAATCGACGTAGTTCTATGCTTTGAAATCACTTTGTTAATTTTTGAAAATTTTAGATTGAAAGAGTTTCTTGAAGCTGACCTCATTAAAATGGTCGCCCATTTGAACAGTATAGATCTGCAGTTAAAAATTTAAAAATGTTCAATATAAATGGGCAATAAAGTGTGTAAATCGGTTAATATACCTATTTATTATTTAAAACCCCTGCGTTGTGAACATTTTAGCTTGCTAAATAATACTTACATATATAGTTAGCGTCTTGACTTTTTTTAAATAAATATTTTTGTAAAATAAATTTCTATCACACAGTCTACGACTGAACTTTTTTTGCAGTTTCTGAACCTTGCAAAATTCATTTTAACATTGAGTAAAAATCCATCAAATATTTCAAATTATCTCACTTTCTTACTTGTTTCTGAAAACTGCATACATTGTCAGTTTCCACCTTCCTTGCAAAACCCATTCAGATTTGGATTCAGTTACCCTAACTTAAGACGAAAACGAAGAAGAGGTACGTCTACAGTTATGAAATTGACAGCTACTTTTCTTCCCAAGAGACACGCCACGTTACTCACAATCTTACTATGCTTTTTTACGAAATTTTCAAGTAGTAATCACTCAGTCGTACACAAAAAGTACGTTCTTCCACATATCCGTTAAAAATCTCACACATATCCACCCGCTTTTCTATCGGGTCTCCAATGCACTATTTTACATTCGTCCTAGAAATACACTCGAATGCTTTCATCCCACGTACACCACATCATCAGGAAATTTTAGCATGTCGTCATCATCCACACATGAAGATATAACATTAGGGAAGAACAAGAAAAAAAGGGATGAGAGAAAATAGGAGGAAATGGCTTTGTTTTTTACCAACCTGGTAAAGCTCCCTTTTCCAACTCCTGTCACTCTTGACATCCAATACAAAAAGGGTAAAATGGGTAGTTAGTGGGTTTGGCTCTGATGGTATAAAAATAAGGGGAAAATAATACAGTTACTAGCAGCAGCATCCATACATGAAATGCAGCACCTGATGTATAGAAAAGAAGATCCATGAACTCTGAAAAAAATAACACTTGGTAGTAGTAGCTAATGTTTTTTACCTTCAACTTTTGGGAAAATCTATTTGAAAAAAAATCTACTGCATTGCATGCCAGAATCATTGGTGGTGGTATGGTAGTAGTATGTGTGCACTATGTATGGTCAATGTTGCAATAAATTGATATATTGCGTCTTCGCAGGAGTTAAAGTTACGGAAACGTGTACACGCAAAAGGAAGTGGTAGTAAATCTAGCCATTTTACCTTGGGAAAGAATGATGAATGGGAAAATGTGAGGGCGGGCCGTCAGAAGGAAGTTGGGAGAGAAGGGGTGAAAGTCCTCTCTCGTTCCGTTTCTCTTAAACTCTGCTTCTCCCTGCTTACCGGTTTGGTATATTTACATTGGTTATGCAACATTGACTTGAGTGAAAGTATCAAAAAGACAAGGCATTTTCTTACAAGCTCTTTATTTTATTATGTATGGAATATCATTTACGGGGAAAAAGCTCGTTGTTGCGTGGGCTTTCCTCTCAGCGGAATGTACAGAGTATGTAATGTTCATGTAATGACAACTCATTTGATGTTCCAGTGAAGAAGTTTTCAAGAGTAAAAAAATGCAACTTTGTTAAATTGCATGAGACGAGACTACAGTCGTTTTTTTTTCAAAAAAAAAACTGCAGCAGTAATGGCTGTAAAAATAATGACGTCTCTGTTGCCACTGCCGCCGCCACCATCGTTTACTGATTTCTGCTGATGCAACCAGCTAATATTAGATACAGTGTTTGTAACAACCGGTTATACGTTTGTTACATTTTCTAAACTAAAAATAGCTTCGCATTTGAAAATTATCTGAAGTGAAGTAAAAGGAAAGCATGGCGTTTCGTTTACAGCACTCTATATAGGCGAAACAGGAGGGGCCTATATGACTGCTGTGTAATGAATGTAGAACCATTAATAATGTTGTTGGAACTGGAGGTTCCTCTGTCCGGGATATATTTATACGCTGTGCTATAAAAACCATATATTATGCGTGCAATTTAAAACGGGAAGAAAAATGGAGAAAGGGATGCCCAAAGAAATAGCAGCATGATCATGTGGCAGGCAGCTACAAAACCATTACCATTATAAATATAAATTGTATATTTCCTCAGGCGGGGGAGATACACAAAAAGATATGCATCTGGTGTTCCTGAAGGTCATAAAATAAGCTGTGCCTTTTTCTATCTTAACCGGAAAAGCAGAAAAGTAATAGCCGTGCAGTTATGTATATTATTATAATGAAAGTACGCGTGTATACTTGTACAGGCAAGGCGTGTAGAATTTCTTGTTATGGATAGTTAGTGCCGTCGGGTGTAGTATTTCATGACGAAATAAGTCTGTGATTTGGATTTCCTCGGGGAAAACTTAGCCTGGCATTCCTCCCACATCAGCACAACGAATATAATATAATATGTGTACTTTAACCGAGCGCCTTTCCACTTGAAAAAAAACCAAGTTAAATGCATGGGATTGGATTTTGCCACACTGGAGCAAGTATAAAGAGTTGCAGAATCAACAACATTATTTTCCATTTCAGTTTAGTAAAAAAAATTAAAGGAAAAGTCAGTTCATTTGTGTAGTTATTTTTTCAGCGTGTGCTCATGCTATGCTGCTGCTACATCGTATATATCGTTCCATGAACTTTGAAGCGACAAGAAAGCAACTTTGAAAAACTTGTTTTTCTGTTTTCTGTCTTCATTCGGAGGTGGGGATGAAGTGAATGTGGGAGGTAGTAGTAGTAGTTTTGAAGATTGGAAACTGTGAAGATAATAATAACATGACTCTCCTCTACACTACTGAAACGGGCTGTGAACAAACGGTGGTGGTGCATTTTTACTTTCTCTGTACACAGACACACGCACTTCATATTACAGCGTCTATACGCACTCTTATAAAAAAAGTGTAGTGGAATGTTTAGGTTTAACTTTGAAAGAGAACAAGTAGCATTAGTACATAAAGGCAATATAGAAATAAAAATAAATGGATTTTGGTCCAAAAAGGAGTTAGTTGTAGCTGCCGCTATTTTTCTGCAGCTATATCATCGTCATCATCAAACAAGCTTTCTAGCTAAGAGAGAGAGAGAGAGCGAGGAGGAAGATCCAAGAAAACAACCGGCACTTTTTTTTACTGTTCTTGCACTATTATCCCCTGGAGATATACCCACACACTGAAAGAAAAACAAGTATCATTTTCATCCCGAATCTTTCTCCGCTTTTTCAGTGTCCCAATCCACATCCTCACATGATGCCTGTGCGTTGCACTGCATTTTCCCCAATTTTTTTGGCCGAAACTTGAGAATGCAACGTTGAGTCAATGTTCAATTTTCTTTTTCAATGTCGATGCCAACAGAGATAACTAGATAGATGGGTAGATAAATAGATATAGATCTTTACCTTTTTTAGCCTTTTTAGTGGAAAATTGATATGTGTACGTAGAAAGTAAGAAATGCACATTACTTCATCCACACCACACCACCCCTCTGCTACCTGCTACATACACTAGATGACAACTTTGTGTGCGTCGTGCTTACTTAGGCATTAGATACTAAATAAGTACATTTGGAAACAGGCATTTACTTACTTTTTTTGCTCTTGCTTCCAAAGACAATAACGTTGGTTGTTTCATGAAGGATAAATTGACAAGACTCACAGCAGCAAGCAAGTAAAAGTAAAGTACCTACGCACCTACGAACACTTCCGCCGGTTTTGTGCATGTGTGTACGTACAAACTATAGCGCTGTTTAAAATGTAATGAACTGATATGCCTGAGATGCGGAAGACTGGATGTAAAAGAAAAGAGTTGAAAAGTACATTTGTATTTTGTCGTTGCGTGCCTTTGCTGCTTTATTGGTTTCTTTCTGACAAACATCCCGACAGGAAATCAGAATTACTTTGTACAGCACACAGCGATATGCTTTATTTTTTTCAAGTCGGGCACGTGCTTCCATTTCCGTCCTGTCGAATTTATTATTTTTTGAAAGCAAACTTACTTTTCTGCGCAAAACTTGTAAATTAAAGGTACGGCAAGAAAAGAACTGGGATATGATACAAAAAAATCTTGCTTACATGACTCAAGAAAAAACAAGTTTATTTTCTAAAGTTTGGCCATGCTATATACGCACAATTTTTCTTTAGACAACGACAGTCTTGAAACGCAAACGTTGTTGACACTGGATATTTTCTTGAGATCTTTTATCTACAAAAAGTAAGATGTGATGGGGAAAGGAAGGATACTTTTGGTTGACTTTCATCAAAGAAACGTGCAGTGTTCGATCGTCTTGATTCACTCGTTCTTTCAATTTTCCCCACACGTTCCATGTCAATGTCCATTACCTGCCGGTTTGAAATGAAGACAAAAAGGAAAAAAAATATATAAAAAGGGCTAAAATGTAAAGCAGGTTTCAGATGAAATAAAAAAAAATATATAAAGGATTCTACATTATTAGTAGAGTTGCTATTCAATGCAAGTCATTGCTTAAATAAATACGCATTGCATTATTACAACAACTACTACATACAAATCCATTATGAAGACACACGATGCGAACCGATTTCGCCTACTTGTTATATTGCAGCAAAAAAAAACGTGGAAAGGAAGAAAATAATTTTTTGTCATTCTATTAAAT
>JAHZMT010004024.1:0-10460 GCA_027743785.1 Sinhomidia bicolor
GATTTTCTTTTTAAAAGAGGAGTAAACACACATTTCATTGATTAATGAACGTTTTCTTGCTCTTGATGGTACCTTCAGTTTGTACATAGAGGTACTACCTATATACCATCTCGTATGAATTTACGTACGTAAGGCCTACTCATTTTTGCTGTGATAAATTGAACTGGGAATAAAATGAAGCGCTGATTAATTCAAGTCATAATAACAAAATTCCGAGGCAATATACATATCAAGGAAGAGGTATACATAAACCATGGTGTGCGGTTGAGGCTGGAATTCCAAGACACTTTCTTTTTGGATGTTTTGCAAAACGAGTTTTAAGATGATGGAAATGTTTACTGTTTTCATAATCAGTTTTCTTCTTGTGTAAAATATAATTTCTTGTTTCCAGATTACTACAAGTGTTTTATTTTGTGCCACATTTTTCTTCTTTTACATATTACACCAACTTGTCGTATGTACCAAAGTAATGATGGCACATGTTCCTGCTTTTTTGGCACAACTCAAAACACAAACAAAGTGTGTATAATGTGTTTATGCAATATTAATAGAAAGTGTCTTTGTTTTTACACAGTTGCGACCCTATCCAAATTGAAGATTACAAAATGAGATAATTCTTGAAGTGCTTTCACTTTCTCGTTTTTTTGAGAATTATTATTAATTGAATAAAATAACGCTTTATCGAGATCCCATTAACAAGTAATGAGAATCACAAGCTTGTTCAAGCATTTAAAGTAGCGCTTAAATGAAAGCACGTGCTTGAAGCGCTACGGGACATGGTACAACATATCAACTGAATCGCACGTTTTCAATGTTTGTATCAAAGTATGTGTAGTATTTTCATCCATCACATATTTTGACGAAATTTGTAGTAATTGGACTCGAGTTGAAGTGGATATGTAATTCAATTTTTTGAGGACATATCAGCTCAACCAGACTAATTGCATTTTTAAAATCCCAAAATTGACTTGGATTATTTTGTTTGCTAAAAAAACCACTCGGCAAAACATGGTTTTCTTTAGCAAGATAAATTGAGCACCGTTTTGTATGTATTTTCTTTTCCTTTTGACAAGATTAAATCAACTACAGATCATAAAGAAGGAAAGCGCATAAATAAATATTTACCATCAAATTTATAATATCTGTTGACTTTAATGAGCACAGTTATATAGGTATTCTTACTGCTATCACGGGGACATTTTCTTTTTTCTTTTTGCTTTTCTTGAAAATTGAATCGTATATCAACTGGGGAGATGAACATTCAAATGCGGAATATTATATGGAAGGTCTCTGAGTTTAATCATCATTTTTTTGCTGACCGCTTTCATTACCCTGTGATGTGAGCACCATGAAAGGAAAACAAGATGAGTGCTTTTACTGATCCTTGGCTATGGCAGCTTTGCTTTGCTCTGCTCATTGCTCAAGTAAAATCCCATGTGCTTTGTGCACGTCTGTAATAATCCCAGCCCATAAAATTCAGAAGCTCTTCTTCATTCATCCTTTTCCACCGCCACCACCACCACCAACATCTTTTCATTCCTTTTTTTCCTTTACTTTTTCTTGCCGACAGACAACTCACGTTATGTTTCTTTACCGTCACCACACACAACACACTACTCCTCTGACTATATAGTAATAAGAAGCTTCATTGCCGCCGACATGTATTTCACGGTGTGCATTTCCATCCACCAAGTTTACTTCTTCTTTATTTTTTTTATTTTTTTTACGTACATCCGTACGTAGGCTCCCATTTCTTATCTATCTCTTGTGGAATGCAATCATGCATTATTATTACGGTCGTTGTTGGAGAGAGCAAAAATGCTTCCTTCCTTCACATACAAAATATATATGTGCATAAATGATATTTACAATTTAAGCTTTAAACCTCTCTCTGACTCTACAAGTCTGCTTGCTAAACACACTCTCCCACACAGACACACGCTGCTACTGCTTTCTTCTCTTTTTGCTTCTGGTCTAGTTGCAAGAGTGTCATGACTGGAAGCATAAATCCCAGAAAAGTAACTCGTCCATTACACGAGCCGTCTTCGTCCTTAGTCAGTTCAGTGTATAATATGCCGTCGTCGTGTGGCGGTGCTGTATATATCTGCACTAAAGTATTCCTTGTGGACCAGTTTGCAAACTATGCAAAATTGGATAAAGTCCTCATCTCATCAGCGTTTCCTTTTTAATATGCTTGGAT
The DNA here is from genome assembly GCA_027743785.1 of Sinhomidia bicolor. Lineage (NCBI taxonomy): Eukaryota > Metazoa > Arthropoda > Collembola > Entomobryomorpha > Entomobryidae > Sinhomidia > Sinhomidia bicolor. The sequence continues at coordinate 2,201 of JAHZMT010004024.1, forward strand.
GAATATTTTCTCTAGTACACATACATATGTAAATACATACATACGTTAATACATACATACAAGCATACATATTTGAGGAATGTGTGGTTTGGGGCTGGTATGCACATGGCGTATGTATTTACTTTTCCAAGTTGAACCCTTGTATCATAATATAAATGTAGTATGTATACTTTGTTTGAAAGTTGGTGGAATACACCTCCATCCAGCCAGCCCAACTTTTTTTTAGCACAAACATGTCCATTCAACTTTTCGCTTCACCTCTGCATCCACCCAATCCTTACCGTGTATACAAGTTGATAGCAAGTTCCGGAAAAAAAAGTTTACCATTTTGTTGGTTCCCTACTACTACCATACCACCAGCAGCAGCACCAAAAATTTTGCTCACTGGTTTTGTTGGTTGTGTATGCCTTCAAGTTTGCTATTGCTGTTGACTGTTGTGTGAGAAGTGAGATGCCTTTCAGCGTAATCATGATCACATTTCCATATGTATATATTCCACCACCACCACCACCATCATCATCATCATCATCAGCCAGTGGTATTCTATTGTGAATAATATCAGTGGTAAATAGAACAGAGGAAACTGCAGCCAGCCAACTTGGAACATTATTATTATATTTTTTCGGTTTAAAAAAATATGAGCAAACGTGTGTTGTAGTTTGTAGATGGATGAAACGAAACCGTTTTGCTGACAGAGTAGGTTATTGGATGCAGCTCCTCTTATTGCCAATGTAGTTACCAAAATACAACAGCAGCAGCAACATCAGCGGCTTGGCATGGCACGATACGTGTGCATATGTACATGTACAACCCATCAGATAAATGATAGGGAAGAAGAGTATGAATCCTTTCAGTTTTCTCTCTTCTCTCGCACCGACAGCAACACATAGCAAAACTCACCCGCATTCCATTTCGTTCACTTATCGAAAACGAACAAGTAGTAGTAGTAGTAGCAGCAGTAGTAGTACTACGAGCAAACCAACTACTTGTGCGTACTTGTACTTGTGTCTATTAACTTTTTTTCCGTTTGAGAGAAAAGTAAGAACACAAAACTCAAGATGGAAAGATGGAATGCTGTGTGTGTGTGATGCACTGGAAGCAAGAAAAAAAATGACAGTGGTGGCAGTAGTAGTAGTCGCAGCAGCAGCATCAGTGTAACGAGACGGGGAAAAAGTTTTTAAGAAAAAAAAATACAACTACCTAATACAAGGCATAGAGCTTCAAATGTAATAAACTTTCGAGCGTTTCCTTCCGTGTGCCTTATCATTTAAAAAGCAATTTGGTGGTAAAAGAAGGCGAGAGTAAGTTAAAAAGTATGGACTAGTCGGTTGGAACAAGATTTTTCAAAAGGAAGATGAATTATTAGTCCGCTCTGTCTCAACTTCACTCGCCAAGAAAAAAAAAGAACTAGGAAACATTTTCGCTAAAAAAAAGAATCGGCTGGCATGATGTGCTGCTGCTTCTTTGCTATGTAATAATAACTTTGTACGTGTGTGAGTGGCATCACCTGGGAATTCAATCACACACAGTCTTCTGTACGCTTACATATTTATCATACTAGTTTATCATCTCTTTGCATGGAAAGCAGGATAATACCTATAGACATGTACCTATTCAGTTATGCATTATCTTGAATAAAGAAAGAATTAGAATGATATAGAGCAAAGCGGAGAGAGAGAGAGAGAGAGAAAGAGTTTCAAAAGTTCAGGATGTATTCAAAGTTTTGCTGTTCTGACATGAAAGTTTCATGATAAAACCTGTTTTATTCAAGTTGCTGAAAAAAAAATCTGGCAATGAGGCAATAAAGTGAAAACACTGAAAATGCTCTCGCTGATGAAAATAAATAAATTCGCTTTAAATTAAAACTAGACATTTATAGGCTAACAACTAATGTTTCAGCTATAATATGAGGCATTTAAGCTGTCATCAAGTCTAACTCATATTTGCACTCTCGACTAATACACGTGCAGAAACAAAAAAAAGTTTTATTTTCAAGTAGTACTTATTAAATACTTGACTAGGCAGTAGTGAAGGAGAAGAGAGCATTTTGTAGCAAAAAGAAAAAATTACTTTCACTTTTCATGTCGATTCCGGCTCTCAAGCTTTTTTTGTTCCTTTCTTGATTGCATCTCACTTAAACTTACTTGCTCTTGAGTGTGTGTGTGTGTGTGACAATAAAATATGGACGGGCAGATTGCAGCTGTCAACAAACACTGCCTCAGGGCTGCATGCGTTCCACATTCCAAGCTGGTTACTTTTAGCACACAGCTGGTTATATTTTAGCTGTAGTAGTATGCTTCAACTTGACTAAAAAACTTTTTATGCCACCATTACCTACCACGATCAATTGCAAAAGTAGGTAGTAGTATCTACACTTTTTTACATGCATTATTATTGGCGTTATTTACCCACTTCATTCACTCCTTGAAAAAATCTTGTCTACAACTCATTCAACCCAGAGACAATTTTTCTCATTTCCTGACGGTCCTACTCAGGATAAAAAAAGTCCTCCTTCTCTAAATGGATATTGTATCACGCATATTTATAACAGTCACATAAACATTTTCGTGTATAATGTATATCCGACATATTCATGCAAACTTTATAAAAGAAAAATGGCAATCATTTAGGAAGCATCTAGCATATGATATGCATAAGCAGTATATATACACTATTTGTAAGCACATTGCAAAAAAAAACATAATATATCGAAAGAGAAATGACACTGAAAAACGACAGTTAATGCAACTTGCTTCTCGTGGAGAAAAAATGTAAAAGTGACATGAATTCGTAAATCTGGAAAAGTGTGCTCTTCCATTACAAAAAAATACTTTTGTGACTGTATAAAATGTAGCAATGTAGTAAGTAGTACCTTTATTTTATGTCTCTGCAGAACGATGACACAATCGCTATGTAGCTTTTAAGTAAATATTTTTGCCATTAAAATACGTGCCGTTTATTGTCCAACACCAGCATATAGGCATATATTTTAGTGGTAAAAAGGAGGAAATGGGTACCTACCAAAAAAATATCTTCTTTTTTTGCAGGAAAATGCAAAAGAAAGAAAAGAAAAAAACTACATTGTGGATGATGGAGAAAAAGAGAAAGGGTTTTTAGATATGCCGGTGCTGCTGCTCCCCTTTTGTTTCCTTTTTTCCCCTCGTCTTCTCTTGTCACTCGCTCAGTCAATCAGTCAGTGTATTCTCGTGCTGTGTGTGTTTCTTCTTGTCTCCTTTTATGCATGTTTTGCTGCTATTGCTATTTTTCAATTTTCATTTCACTGGATTCATTCTTCTCTCTGCTTCTTCTCATTGATTACAACATCTTTTTAGGAATCTGGGCCACCAGACTTTGCTTTCACAATGGTATATCGACCGACATTCATATACATGTATATATATATATATAACAGTAGAGAGGAGAAGAAGAAAAAAAGAAGAAAAAAGAAATGTTTATGCAGCAGCAAAGCAACATGAGATTGTTGACAAAGTGTATTATTATTATTATTATTCGCGAAATATTCTTCTTTCAAAATATCTTATTCCTGTCTTATCGGATATTATTGTACGTTCCTAAAGGAGCTGCTTTCGCTTCATTACATCGTCGTGAGACACACAACGACGTTGGAAAAGGAAGAAGAAGAACGTATATATAGCGTGCCTATTTATTTTGTATTTGTGCTCAAAGTAATTCGCGAGATCTGAATACAAATGACAAAAGCTTTTGTTATTTTAGTGCGGTGGATTCAATCGTATGCATCTATTTACTTTCTGATAAGAATGTATTTAGGTACCTAAATGAATAGGACACATACATACATATATGCATTGTAGGGAAAAAGATGAAGCTGGCGAATTTGGAATTGAAGAATAGGTACAATATATACCTATATGTATATCCTGCTGTTATGCATAGACAACAGCTTAAATATATACATACATTTATTCAGCGATGACATGAGAGAACAAACAAAAATAATGACCAAGTTGATGAAGAGGTTTTGCTTCCATTTAAACACAAGGTACGTGTTCAGACTGCAAAGGGGCTGCTTGCTGTTCATGAATACTAAAATAGGTAGCTATAACTCGACCTTTTAGATAAGTGTGACAGTTGATATATGTATGAGGTATGTTGCAGCAATACGAAAGAGAGAAAAAAATGTTAAATTCTAGTAATTCCTCTGCTGGTCAATATACTATTTCATTTCATCATTTTTTTAACCCTTCCGCAAAACATGTAAAGTAAAATCAATGAATTCCGACTAGCCAACGTGTAGTATCATTTTTGCACAAAAGCGACGTTAGTAGTAGAAAAGAGCCCTGCAGTTATTTGTTTGTTCGCTTACACCCAATTTCTAAAAATAAGGGTGTAAAAAATGAGACAAAGCCTTGCAACAAAAGAGCTTATATCCAACAACCTACACCCACACAATTTACTATATTCTCTTGACAAAGAGCAATGTCCACCAAAAGAAATCAGTAAGAAGAGGAGAACGAGCGTGCGTGTTACCTTAATGCACGCATTAGCTAACTTGAAAGCTTAATATCTTCTTCTGCTGCTGATGCTGCTTGCTCCTGCTCACTACTATTTATTTACTTACTTACTTTCTCTTTACCAAGTTGCTTTTCTTTCAACAGCTGGCAGTTAAGTTCTCTCTTTGTGTGGTGTGTGTGTGTGTGTTTGTAGTAGACTGCAGGCGGGTACGCAAGCTGCACAAGAAAGGGGGAATTTATTTACGAAATCTTATATAAGCTTCAAATCCTACAATAGCCACTATTATTATTATTATTATGATCGTCATAGTGTCTGTCTATCTGACGTCTCAAACTGTGCTCAGAGAGACGGGAGAAGTGAAAGGAGAGAAAAAAACACGTAATTTAAAAGGCGTCTTAGCGGAGCCTCTATTATGGAACCTATTTAACTTCCATTTCGTGTGATAATAGTAGTAGTAGCAGTAGTAGTGATGCCATTCGATACTCTTACGATGACGATGATGATGATGATGGCTATATAATGTTGGTTCTGGCAACGCACAGAAAATAGAAATCCTCTTTGAGGCAAGTGCATGTTGTGGATGCATTATGTATTATTATATGTAGGAAAGGAGGAGGAAAACGAGAACAATACCGTGCAGCAGGGAAAAGTGAAAGAAAATGATGCTATAACAAGAAGGAGAGGTAGTAGTAGTAGTACACTGAAAGAGCCAACAACAACAGAAAACCCCACATCATTATGGTTATTGTCGACCAATGCACTGCTAGACTTGTGTCATTATTATCATTATCGCTGTCATCATGTCATTTTCTTCCAAGAAAATGACAATGTATATTTTGCAGACAAAGATGTAGTATTTTTGGGTATTATTATCATGGCAGGACGTTCACAAACATTTTCTGCTAAATGAGGCCATGTGATATGATGGAAAGGATGATAAGGGTACAAAATGATAAGTATGTACATGCATATTATCCATACATGTCTTTGCAATAAAGATTTAGTACGAAAATGAAGGTAAAGTACATATACCTATGTACATATTATAATATGTAGATAGATGTCAAGATTACCTTGCCAGATGACTGGAAACATTTAAAAGTGGATTTTACATGAGCACTTGTGTATTTTACAATGAGTTTTGTAATGCAATGATTTTTTGTGAGTTTGAAACTTTTTTCCGTGTGTACGCTGCTGGAATAAGAGATATTGAACTTAAATTGTAGAACATCCTGTGTGTGTGTATATATATGTATAATATATTGAACACGCGGTTATCGTTTCCTCTACAAAACTTGTCTTGGAAAAGTAAACTTTATATATAGCCTGCTGTTCGTATGCTTCCTTTGGGAATAATGAGAATGAGTAGAATTAAAGGGATATCATCAGAAAAGTGAAGTAACAATATTATAAATGGCTCATGTTTGTGATCTGCTCTGTTCTCTACTTACTACCTTTTCTCCCTTTATGATTCCCTGTGATAGATCAAATTGGCATGCTTTATCGATGTTTTTGATAGTTGGACAGATCAAAAAGCCAAATAGGCAAGTCCTCTCTTTAGTATCATGTTCCCTTTGAATTATTATAGAAATTTTCTCTTAAATATACATCACAGAGCAATTCACCTGACAAACTTTTTTTTCTTTACCCCTTGAGGCTACTTTACTAGGAAGGGGAACATGATAGTAAATAGCTTCCGGTTTTTTTTACATTACTGCTACATACACTGTCGTCGTGTGATACCTGTGTCAAGAAAAAAAAGAGTGAAACTTCTCTTTGTGAGAAACATTTTCAATTTCAATTTTACTCGGCGCATATAAGAAAAACTCCATTCAACAGTCTAAGTTGAGAGGATATTAGGGATGGGTAAAAAAGGTATAAGTAGCATAACGGTTAAAAAAGGGAAAAAGTTAAAGTTGGAAAATGAAATGTGATAGCTTGAGTTGAGATGACTTTGTTGAACTTATATACATTTCTCCTCAATAATATAATCAATGGCAGGTTTCACAAGTTTTTTGGCGTAATGAATACAGAATACGTGTTCCTTTTCGTCGACTTTTTGTGGCTGAACGAAAAAGCCGCAAGCGAAGACGATGACGACGACGACGACGACAACTGAGCTGAGAATATGAAATTCCAAACGATGATGGAATTCAATCGTTCGAAATAAAGTAACTTGATATGAACAATATAGATTATGTGTGTGTGTGCGTAGTGGCATAATAGTGTGTATCATCATCAGTATACATACAGCTATAAGAAATCATGAAATGTCAACAGAGCTGTCTAAGGTATAAGGGCAACTGCTTCGTTAGTGGATTCACATTTTAATGATGATTGACTCTTGCTGACGATAAGTTACATTCTATTCTGCTGCTGCTGCTGACTACATAACCGTTTGTGTGCGCTTATAAGGATATAAAATTAAATTACCTTAAGGCAATAGACGTATTGTTAGACTTTGACTTTCCCTTCTTCTGCTAGGTAATATCAAACATGCCATTTCACTGCTTTTCAAATAAATGTATTATTATTATTCTAAAGTACAGCAAAAGTGGGAAAACGTCTTCAGAAAATTAAAATGAGCTTTTCTTTAGCTGCTAAAATGCAAGATGAGTCTTACTGTTCTCTATTTAAGACATGAGAGTGTTGTGAGTTGGTTGGTAGTTTTTATTGAGTGTGCAAGTATAGAGGTATATATATAAAAAGGAACATAATAATTCGATCATTGAGCTTTGCTACATATAATTTTCTTTTATAAATTCTATAAAAGAAACTCTTTTCTTTTTTTTGTAATTTCAGAACTAAACGACACACAGCAAGCCTATTACTGAAGATTGGATTTCGATACCCATCTGAAATTATGACATGAGGATGATGACGACGGTAAGAAAAATGAAACGTAGAAGGATAATGGATGATCGATGATAGGATGTTATCATCATCATTAACACAACCTTCACGAATCTACTTTTTATTGTTGAAAAAGTCCACACATTCGTTTAGATTGGATTTTTGTGCTGGGAAAAAAGTGTTTTGACGAGAAGAAAAAATGAACAATATTGAGTAACAAACACTACTACTATCATCAGAGAATATTACTATATTTTTTGATAGGTGCTTATAACAGTCTGTTCTATATATACATACATACATACATTTATACAGAAATAGGTACAACAATGGCTGGTGAAGCAGCAACAACAACTTCAACGCTATTACAAGAAAGTGTGAAAAAGTTACGGACAAAAGTAGACAATCCCGCCAATGATAAAAACAAAGCTGTAAAAGTAAAAATAGAAAGACAACAACAATATTTCCACGTGCTCAGTTCACTAAATGCTTTAAAAAACATGTTAAAGTTTCTCTTTTGAGTATTTAAAGCGTATATTGAATGACTCTGACTCCGAGTGAATCACTTCACTTCAGCGCACATTTACATTCACAACAACCGTACTATTTAGTTGTTTGGTGAACTGCTGCTAATATAGTTGGTTCAGTTTGAAGGAAGAAGTTGTTTGACTGTATAGTAGATAAGAGGAAAAGATTTCTTTTTTACTCTCTCTCAACCTCTTGTTCTTCTGGAAGAAGCCCACTTTCTCTTTTACTCTACCTATTCCATTTTCCATTTTATTTGCAAAAAAGAAAAAAAAAGTTGGGAAAGCTGTTAGCTTTTTTTAAGAATGACAGTAGTAGTGTTACAGTGAAAGGCTTGTTCTTCAGTGTTGTAACAAAAGCTGATAATTTTGTGAACAGTGAGTAGTAG
>JAHZMT010004025.1:0-11194 GCA_027743785.1 Sinhomidia bicolor
TTTGTCTTCACCATCATATCATCTGGCTACATGAAAATGACGACATGACAACGATTGCTTCCCTTGACTTGCTCACTCACTCACTCTTTTCTCAACTCATCCCATCCCATTCATTTATGATTGTACGCCATTTATGCACATAAAAAGAGAAACAAAACTGTTTCTCATCAGCAGCAAAAGAGGTCCAAGCATTTCCTCATCTGCAGCTAGCAGAGTAAACAGGGAGACAGTCTCTCACAAGTGCAGTGTGTACATCAACTGCTGAGCACGACGATGCACACCACTTTTTTATCTGTTCATTTTCCTTTCTTCCGCATCCTCAATCCTCCTTCTCATCTCATCATCCTCCTTCCTTATCCACTCGCATTTTTTCTTGCTTCATATTAATATATATTTTGAGCTGCCACCACCGTCCCGTGAGTATTTTTGTGTGTTGAGCAGGCTGACGATGATGATAGTCATCATGATCATCATCATCAGCCTCAGACAAGTAGCAAGGAAGCGGCAGCAGTAAAAACACGATGAGCATACATATCTCCAATAAATGGATTAAATGTAGCAGTGAGCAATTAAAAGTCGGCTTAATGTGGGTTATTTTCGAAAAACATGGCATAAAGTTATTTAAGCCCCCATTATTATATTTTCTTCCCCTTCTTTGCCCTTCACGGCCAGCTCATCCTCATCCAGAGCAATTAAAAGTTGGCTTAATGTGGGTTATTTTCGAAAAACATGGCATAAAGTTATTTAAGCCCCCATTATTATATTTTCTTCCCCTTCTTTGCCCTTCACGGCCAGCTCATCCTCATCCACACTTTTCATTTTCATCCATCCAAGAGGAGCACACACTGCCTCGATGAATATAAATACTTTCAGTGGAGAGAAGGAACGCATTGTCAGCAGCCGTACTAGCTATTTTCCCTGCTTGAGTCACAGATACGAAAATGGATATCAGTCAACCACGCAGTGGCAAATGCTAGAAAGGTAGGAGAAAAACGAAAATGGAGATAAAGTGAACTCTGTGAAAAGACATCACCGTCGTCGTTGCGAGTATGATCATCTGTACAAAAGTGTAGCAGTGTCATTTTGATATCATCATGCGATCCTCTAGCAACCCAGTGTGAGCTTCATTTGAGTGTCGATGTCGTCGTTTTGTTGGTCTCCCTCAACTTTCCCTGTTTGTCTTGTCTTTTGCAAAATGGGATGATGATATGAAGAGAGGAAAAAATAAGAGGAGGCAGGCAGGCAGTTGTAGGAAAAGATGAATAAGAAGATGATTATGATAATAATAATAATAGTAATAATAATTTTGAGCGGTAATAATACAAAGCAATAAAGAGCAGTTTGTGCATCCATCCTCCATCACTGCTCCGCCACCTTTCTCCCAGTGTCCAATTTAGAAAGTAATATAATTCATTCATAAATACACACTTAAATAATAAAATTATGCGTAATATGTATGCATACCTTGCCACTCTCTCCCAAAGCGACTGACAACGCCGTTCTTTCCTCATTTAATCACCCTTTGCATGTCCCTGAAAATTACTATTATTATTTTGGGGGCTCTGCTCTGCTCCTTAAATATGCATTATTACTAGAGAAAATAATACACTCATTCATTTTTTCCTCATGTTATGCAAAAGCCGTCTAAATGCTGTTTTCAGCTGAGCCAAGCGGCAAGTAGAAGTAGCGGCCCATCATCATATCACTAATCAATTTTGATTTGATATCATCAAAAAAATTTGTGATGGTGATGACGATGACAACTGCTGCTGCTGACTCTGCTGTTGTGTGAGTGAACGAATGAAATAGCAGAGGAGCAAAAGCGGAGTAAATGAGCAAAAAGTGAATGAACGAAAATAAAACGCTCAAAAACATGGAAACGAGCACTCGTTCATTTTCAGTCTTGTTAATAATCTCTACTTTTTTAGTCCGTGAAAGAAAGACAGAGACTGATACGTAGTAGCAGCAGTAGCATGCATGCACAATATTTTAATGCACACATTTAACTTTCTTCTCAAGACAGTTTTTATAATAATGATAATATGATTTGGTTGATGCCGTGTCGTACATTCGTCTGTCCGTATATGCCAGCAGCAAGCATCATCGGCGAAATGGAGAAAAGGGAATGAATGCTGCTGATTTTGTTGAAATGATGATGATGATGATGGCATTATGGCATAACATGAAAAAAAGTCTTTTTTGTCGTTTTTCTCCTTTTTTCTTGATCATCCTTTCTATACATTTCTTTCTCCCTGCAAAAGAAATGCAATAACACCAGCAGCAACAACAGCAATCGCTGTGTGTCCTTCGTCTAGTTTTTCTGTACAAATATGTATGTATGCAGTTAAGACAAGTTGTACTGTTGGAGAAAAAGAAGTATAAGATGCAGTGGTGGTGGTGGTGGTCTATGATAGGAGGATTCTAGTGTAAAGTTGTAATGGCAAAATGGTAATGGTGATATAAAAAAGAAAGGAAAAAAGGAATAAGAAGAAGCAACATCAGCAGCAGCAGCAGCACCGTCGTCATCATCATCCTTTTTAGTTGTGTCGTCGTCATATAAAAAGAAGATCAATATAAGGATATAAAAGGAGATGTATAAGTGGTAGTAATAGTGAAGTTTTCCGAAAGTAATACAAAAAGTTGTGTGTGTGTGTGCTCTTCTGGTTGTTGGGATATGAGATAGCAGTAAATCAGTGGATAATTACACAGTGACCGAATCAGTGAGAGAGAAGAGGAGCGAAGCCTGTGTTGGTTTGGCTGGTTGAAAAAAAGAAGTTTTTGGTTCTTCGTGGAAGCATAGCAGCAGCAGCACAAGGCATTTTGGCAGTAAAGGCCCAGATGTCAAGTCGTTCCGGATGACATTTTTACGAGGACTGATGAGTCCCCTCGATGGGTTACGTGAGGAACCTTAATGTCTTCTGACTGACAGTCGCATGCATTCAAATGGCTTGCTTTTCTCTCTCCTTGCTGCCGCTGCTGCCTCATTCCTTTTCTCCTCCTATCTGCTCCTATAAACAGTGTATGGCCACATATTACAAAGGCAGCAGCAGTACAGAAGTAGCGCGTACGTGGTGGTGGCTCTCGCTCTGCTTGTGTGTGTTTTTTTTGTATTTATATAGCTCCATTTCCCATTTTCACAGAAAACTGATGCTCCTCATCTTCGTCTTCTTCGAAGAGAGAGAGAGAGAGAGAAAGATATGTATACAAAATACTTTTTTCTCCTTTCCTATACTTTTTGGTTTTAGACTTTACTTACTTTTCCACTTTTATACATGCCATCATCATCGTCACTATCAACATATTATTTTACTTCACTTGTTCACTCCTCACACACTCGTAATGCATTTATATAAGGTGGTGTGGAGTAGTGGAAAATGGTACATTTTAGGCATATCACTCTACAATTTTCTAATAGCAGCACAAGCGGCATCATCATTGTCATCATCAGCACTTGAGAGAATAGTATCACCGCCATGCCTCGCGTCATCAGTGCCATCATCACCCGCCACCACACACTTGCCTATCTTCTCCTCTATTCTTCTGCTTAATGTCTACTTATTTCCCAAAATAAAACACAAAAACAGAAAGGGAATCAGAGAAAAGGTAAAACAAGAGCTTTTTTCGTGCTTTCTCACTACTCCATTTCACTGAACTCACAAGCAAACCTAATTTTTTAAATCGAAAGTTAATTTTTAAATTTTGTTTAGTTAAATTTAAAAACAAACAAAATTAACCCCAACTTCAACCAGAAATTTTGTCATGATTTTTGAAGTTGTGACTAAAAGTAAACAGCGAGAATTCTAATGCGGTAGCCATGCAAAGAAGGAGGATGTATGAGCAAGCGAGAGTAATTGTCCACTAAAGATGGACATAGATGGCGTGAGAATAAAAACAATCAGCATTGTCATCGTCGTCATCATCAGCGTAGCGGTATAAATGTTTTCTGCGAGGTTGCCCTGTACAGAGTCAAGTTGGTAGGTATGCTCTAGTAGATGCAGATCAAATAGTTATTGTTGGTTGTATATACATTTACCTTTGTAGTAGTGGGAGCAGCAGCAAAGGAATGATGATGGCGATATGTGAGGATGCTACAAGTCGAACAAGACGAAGATGGAAATTTTTCATTGTGTTGCTTTACTGGTGGTGGCGGTGGTGGTGAAATGGAGTTGGCCCCTTTATACTATCATCGTCATCACGGCGAAAAGCTGATGTTGGTACAAGAATAAAAGCTGTGTAATATACATACACTTTGCTCAACTACTCTCTCTATCACTCTCACTCTCTCTCTCTCTCTTGGCTTTTTATACACTTTTTTTGCCCATTTGACGCTCCTAATGAGACCCCCCTTTTTCTTCTCTTACTTTCTCCGTTCGTTCGTCTTATTTGCTAGAGCAGCCTTTCTTTTTCTTCTTTGCCGTCGTTGTCGTAAAAGATGGTATTGGTTCGTGTCGGTATAAAGTGCATGTACATATACACTATACACAAGCTCATAAAAAGTGAAAGGGAAAAAGCAGAGAAAACGAGACAGATTCCTTTTCTTGTGTTGGTGTATACATATATACATACAGATATATGAGCTGCTGCAGCAGTAGCAGCAAGCAAGTGGCAGTAAAAAGTAGGCTTTTCTTCTTGGCATATAGCAGCACTTTTTATAATACCAGCACCACCATCGCCACATGCCATTCAAACGATGTCGCATCACATCACATCACAGACCCTTCGCTTTCGTGATCGACTGCAGTCATTTTCCTCCTCGTCTCTGGATTGCTCTACTGCTGCTGCTGCTGCTGCTTCTCGTCGTTTGTGAGGATCGACAGGAGTTGGGAAAAAAAGGAAGGAAAAAATAGATCCCATTCTGCACGACAAGCCATGTCGATTCTTCTTTCACAACTTTTTTCCTTTTGTATCTACTTCTTGCTCTTCTTAACTGCTAATATACTTTGGCGGTATTAACTATAGCAAATTTTCTGGTATAGAAGGTGTAACCATTTATTTATATGAATGTACGTATATTTACTTTTTCTGTCCTTAAACTTAAAAAAGTAGAACTTTTGTTGAGAAGTGCAGCCTATAGTCGAGAATGGAGGCTTTGTAAAGCAATTGTACTCTCACTATGAAATTTTCTTGTGTCAACTGACGTATTACGTATTATTAAAATGCAATGGCAGCAGCGGCAGTATAAGAATCTGAATCAGCAGATAGACAAGCAAATAATGGAAAATGAGGAGAATTCTCGCTGGAATAAATGTAGAGAAAGGCGGAAAATGCGGTAAAAAAGTCAATATTATCAAGTGCAAAGAAAGATATACGTTTTGAAAGCATGCGAGGCTGTTGGATATTATGCATAAAATAAAACGCATGCTTTATCAAACTGTCTGTGGATGGAATGCTGAGAACGAGAGGACGACGACGACGATGATGCTGACTATTCAACGGATGTGTATGAGAGTGTCATTAGAACTAATGTTCTACTTCATGACGATTTGTCGTTTTCTTGATGATATTGATGCGATACTGTCTATCAGGCGTTATATTTGAACGCAATGAGAATAAGCTGCCCAATTGCAGCATATCACACACCGAAATGGGAATCAAATGTTAAATAAATAATGTGTGTGTGCAGAGGATCAAAGGAATTTAATAAATTTTAGTTCATACTAAATTCTAAAACTCGCGATTAAATTTAAGCATATTATACTTATCATGATGCTTACTTTCGGTGAATGTCTCTTTTGCACATTTGAACACGGCAAGGAAAAATATTAACAAATTTGAAAGGATAGGATTCACGATCGTCTTTGTTTTTATCCGTAGCGTTTGAATGTCATTAGCTGGCATGTACGTGAATAGACAAATAATCAGATGACAAATATTGCAACTGTAATAATAACAGACTCGTAATAGTTTGCTTGTATTTTTTTCTTTTGAATTGCCACTCCTCTCTGCAGTTGCACTTACAGCTTTTCCACCTGGGGATTTTACCTAATAATAGAATTGTGACAGAGGTTCTGGTCAGTTACAGAAGAAGCTAGTAAAGCAACTAGGCTATTTTGATGTTCCAAATAAAAGCCTGAAGTACTCTGAGGGAGTTGTATGCTCTATGCACAAAGTAGTCATCATTTGACCCAATGGGTGTCTAAAATCAAAGTGAAGTATGTACAACATATCATATATCATATTAGAAGTTACCTCACCATTTCCACGTCGTCTATAAAAATTTCGAGTTTTAGAGGTAGTTCACTAACTGTAGGTTCCTGCAGACTGAAACAAAATAAGAGATGGAGATTGAAATTGATTGAATACTAATTGGTATTAAGTGAGTCTTTTATGAAGTGTTTAAAAATAATAATAATATAGTGAAGCAACTTAAAGTGGCATTATTTATTATTCACGCCAAATAATTATTTTAGGCGTAGCAAATCATAGCAACTAGCGACGGCGACTCCACATGTAAAGAGAAAACCAGAGCAGAAGTTGACGTTATTTCCAGACATTAAAGTTTAAAAAGAAAACCATTCAAAAAATTAAAAAATTACACCCTGTGCCTTATTGTCCACATCTCAAGGAACAAAATCATGTACATTTTATTTATAAAAACTTGTCTATACATACTGCATGCAAGTTTAATAAAAACGGAACAGGACAGGCATATTAGGAGACCCTCTTCTTTCTTACACTTTCTCTTACTTTCTCTCTCTCTCTCTCTCTCTCTTGCTGCTTGTGTGGAAAAAAGTAACATATACTCACTTCTTCACTTGCATTTTTTCCTTTATATTTTTTTCTCTCTATTAACAACATTAAATAATATTCTACTGCTAATAATAATCATAATAAATATATACTCTACTCCTTCCCTCTTTGCCTTCTACTCGATAGCAATCTTGCCGCTTAAAAGAATAGAAGCAAGAAAAGAGTGTACTTAATTTGAGATATTTCCATGTAGCTACATCTTTTTCTTTGCGGCTCTTTTCGACTCTCTAGTTAACTACCCACAAATAAATTAAAATCATTCTTTTGAAATTTCCATACTCCTTTAAAATCACAATAATTAATATCTTATTCTTGTGTCATGGCTATAAAATCTATTGATGACTTTCTGCTCATTTCATATTTGAATATTCTAAATTTTCATCATTGAATAATTCATAAAATTTATTTATATATTTATTTATATATACCTATGCATAAAATAGTCATCATTTGACCCACCCATCCAAAACCAAAGTGGAGGTATGTTCATCATATTAGCAGTTAGCTCACCATTTCCACGCCGCCTTTAAAAATATCGAGTTTTATGGGGACTCTGTTAGATGTAGGTTTGAAATACTCCAAAGGTATCTAAGAGGTAGAGATTGAAATTGATTGACTACTATTTGGTATTAAATGATCAAGAGTCTTGAATGAAGTTTTAAAAGTAAAAATAAATAATGTAGAAAAAGCGAATGAAGCAACTTAACGTGGTATTATTTATTATTCACGTTAAATAATTAGTTTAGGCGTAGCAAATCATGGCAACTAGCGACGCCACATGTAAAGAGAAAACCATAGCAGAAGTTGACGTTATTTCCAGACATTAAAGTTTTAAAAGAAAATCATTCAAAAATTAAAAATTTGCCCCCCGACGACTTATTGCCCACATTTCAAGGAACAAAATCATGTACATTTTATTTATAAAAACTTGTCTATATATGCTGCATGCAAGTTTAATAAGTACTTGCTATTTAAATAAATAGTAATAGTTTGCTGCAACTGAGCTTGTATTTTTTCTTTCGAATTGCCACTTCTCTCTGCAGCTGCAATAACAGCTTTCATGATTCTTTTCTTTGTCATAAAATGCCAAAGTGTTGAGCGTAGCAGTAGTGAGTAGTAGATGACAATTTCATTAGTACAAGCTCTCGTCCATCTTGTCTGCTTCCACGAATCAATCTTATTGAATATAAAACGTGGAGAGAAGTGAATAGCAGCAAATGAAAATTGATAGTATTTAATCGCATACATTCAGTTTATTTTTACGCTTATTTCCATATTAGGTATATCTCGTTTCTTAACCGTTGGAATTTAATGAAAACCAAATTGAACACTTGTCCTGATTTTCGTTAATGTTAATTGAAAAATGAACGTAAAATGGACTATACCAAACGAGATATATAATACGGGATTTAGCGTTGAAATCAGCGTAAATACTGATCTAAACGTGTATTGTCGACTTTGTTTTTGTCGCAAATTTGTCGCATGCAACGTAAATTATTTTTTGAGGGATTTTTTAATGCAGAAAATAGTCATCGTTTGGCCCACTGGGTATCCAAAACCATTGTGGAAACATGTACATCATATTAGAAGTTACTTTACCATTTCCACGCCGTTTTAAAAAATATAAAATTTTAGCGGAATTTTCGTAACAGTAGATTTGAGAAATATTGGTACTAAAATGGTTAAGTATTGACAATTTCATTAGTACGAGGTCTCTTCCATCTTGTCTGCCGTTTGAAACAATCTTATTGAAAATAATACGTGGAGAAAAGTGAATAAGAGCAAATGAAAATTGATAATATTTATAGGCATTCATTCAGTTCACTTTTACGCTTATTTCCACATTATATCTCGTTTTTAACCGTTGGAATTTAATGAAAACCAAATTGAACATTTGCCCTGATTTTCGTTAATGGTAGTTGAAAAATGAATGTAAAATCGGTTACGCTTAACGAGATATAGAAAACGGGATTTGAAATCAGCGTAAATACTTTTATCTAAACGTCTAGTGTCGACTTTGATTTGTCGCACGCAGCGTTAATTACCTTTCGAGGGATTTGTGTGCAAAAATAGTCATCATTTGACCCACTGGATATCCAAAACCAAAGTGGAAGTATGTACATCATATTAGGAGTTATTTTACCATTTCCACGCCGCCTTTAAAATATCGATTTTCACAATAGTAGGTTAGGTGTATCCTGAAACAATAAGAGTTTGAGATTGAGTAATATCTAAGAGTCTTGACTGATGTATTAATAATATCAGTTGTGTGACAGGTTCTGGTCCGTCAGAGAAGAAGCTAGTAAAGCCAGTAAAGCAACTTTACTACTTTGTTGTTTCAAATGAATGCGTAAACTACTCTGAGGGAGGTGTATGCGTAAACTAGTCATCATTTGACCGTTGTTTGACCTACTGGGTATCCAAAACCAGCGTGGAAGTATGTATGTACATCATATTAGCAGTTAGCTCATCATTTCCATGCCGTCTTACAAAATATCTAGTTTTAGGGGGATTTCTGTAGTAGTAGGTATGGAGTAGCCTGAAACCTAAGAGATTGAGATTGAATACTATTTGGTATTGAAGTGATTAAAAGTCTTGAATGGAGTGTAAAAAAATAATATTGAGACAGTGGTTCTGGTCAGTCAGCGAACAAGCTAGTAAAGCAACTTAACGTGGCAGTATTTATTTATTATTAAAATTAAAATTATTAAAAAAGTACGAGTGACTGACGAAAGAGTAATCGTGTTTTTCTTTGGCAATCGACGTGTTCTGTTCTCCCCATTTTCTTCTTTCTTCAATTGCATGGCTGATGTAGATAATATTAGTACCGTTTTTACTACCCTGCTGCTCATTTCGCCGACCTTTTTTCTCTTTTTATTTTGCTAAAATAAAAGTACCACTGCCGAAGCAGCTCCTCCTCCCACCTAAAAAATCTAATCACGACATTTTCCTCCAATTTATTTACCCCATAGATCTTAGTTACGAGCGCCATAAAGCACATCCACGCCACTGACGACGACGACGATGGAAGCGATGAGGAGAAGGACGAATAACGGGAAAAGCATATCGCAGCAAAGTGTCTACCTACTTATATAGCTAATGTAATACTGCTCCACGCTCTATTCTCTTTTTAAAAGATATTTATATAAAAATATATTGCTTGTACTCCTCATTCATTTCCAACCATTATATGTTTTACTACCAAACTTGCATTTTATATTTATGCCTAACGCCCGTCGTATTTTGGATCCATTTCGTTCATTCATTCAATCGCTGAGATAGCTAAATGGATAGAAAGGTTACTTGCTCCGTTGGTAGCCAAAAAAGAAAGGAAGAAAAAAAGAAATTAAAAAGAGGCTACAACAGAAAGCAGAGCCGAGCAGCCGGGGAAAGAAGAGGAGGACGACGAGGAAGAGGCAGTTTTTACAGTAATGCACGTAATAAATACACAAAACTGACTGGGAATGGAAGAGGGTGAAATGATCATCATCAGCATCAACTTCATCGGAGAAGATTCAGAGAGAAAGAGGAGCCCGCTAACAAAAACTCTGCTTCTATCTATCTATAAGGGCGTCGCTCAATCGTGCAAAGCAATTCTGTCAAGATCATGATTGACGGGATGGGAAAGAGATGCAAATAAGAAGCAGTTAAGTTTTGTGGAGGAGTTAGTTGCTCTCTCTCTCTCTCTCTCTCCCTGTCTGTGTATCTGCGTGTGTGGGTTGAGTCTGGAAATTCTGGGAAAAAGAAGAAAAGTAAGTATGCAGTAAGCATGCAGGAGACGTACTGCCTCTGCTGATATGACGCTAGACATCTACCATCGCAATGCTTCTTCTTCCTCTCGTCTAATTTCTTTTCTACGAAAACTGGGAAAAATACACAACTTTTTTTTGGAAAATCTCAAATGTTTTTCTATACACTTAACTTTACAGCAAAACTTTCTACATCCTCACCACTTTTTTCAGTTCGTCTTCACCATCATATCATCTGGCTACATGAAAATGACGACATGACAACGATTGCTTCCCTTGACTTGCTCACTCACTCACTCACTCTTTTCTCAACTCATCCCATCCCATTCATTTATGATAGTACGCCATTTATGCACATAAAAAGAGAAACAAAACTGTTTCTCATCAGCAGCGAAAGAGGTCCAAGCATTTCCTCATCTGCAGCTAGCAGAGTAAACAGGGAAGACAGTCTCTCACAAGTGTAGTGTGTACATCAACTGCTGAGCACGACGATGCACACCACTTTTTTATCTTTTCATTTTCCTTTCTTCCGCATCCTCAATCCTCCTTCTCATCTCATCATCGTCCTTCCTTATCCACTCGCATTTTTTCTTGCTTCATATTAATATATATTTTGAGCTGCCACCACCGTCCCGTGAGTGTTTTTGTGTGTTGAGCAGGCTGACGATGATGATAGTCATCATGATCATCATCCG